>VYYJ01000396.1:0-63170 GCA_021029165.1 Cyphoderus albinus | reverse complement strand
TATTAAAGTCTTATGTGCCGCTGGAAAGCGACGAGTCAGAGCACACAATTTGGCAACTTTAAATTACCCGTGTCGCTTTCCTTTTATCTTTTCAGGCAGAGAATAGTGCAAATTGCATTGATGAGAGCAGGAGTATTGTTTTAGTTTGTTTGTCACATGCAGATAACGATTTTCTCCTTCAGTATTATTTTTCTGGATAACGGAGTTTTTCTTCAATTTTCATCTTGTCGTGTTTGTTATTGGCTAACAATAAGCATGCATGAGTGCTGTATGTATAATATACTGTAGGCAATGATACATGCGATACGCTTTGCTTAGAAACTAACTTTTGTGTGCAAAAACTTTCTCACGAGTACACCAGTTGAATTAACTGCTGCTGTTGTTGTTACTTAAATACATTTTCTCATTATCCTGTGGTTTTCCCTTCACACATGGTCGAATGCGACGAACACAACTTAAAGTTTCCCTGTACCTCTTTCAGGTTGCTCCGCTTTCTGCTCTTCCTTATGCTGCAGTCTAGTTTACGTGCCAACCTGCATCCATTAAAATATTACGCAACACGAGAGAAATAGCACAGCTCATACACTACGGCTAATAAGCACGCTGCGCACTTTCTATTTCTATATTATGGTGCCAGCATGCCACCACAACTGAGTTACTTCGAGTTTTGTGTGAAACTCCATCCACCTATCTCAGTATCATTTACACACACACCACTCAGGGAAATAAAGTTGAAAAGTGAGTTTTTGATACTGTCTCTTTTGAATGTATAATAAATGAGTTGGAAACAAAGTTTCATGAATAATTTTCTCAGAAATATGTATGCATGTGTGGGGAGAAAGTTACTTGTACAGGGAGGCAACTAGGGTACATCTTTGCTCTGCATGTGACACTGGTCTTGTTGCGGGCTACTTTGTGTGGCTCTTCTCTTCGTATTTCACTCGCAGAATCTGTAATAGTCACTCTGTATTTTAACGGCGACGAGAAGAAAAACCGCCGTGGAATGCATATTGCATACCTTATTTTGCTTAGCTTGGTACAAAATGTATGTCGCGGCCGGCAGAAGTGTCGCCATTAAAAGGCATTTATTTTAGACTTTCCTCTGTTTCAATGACTTTCTAAAATGAACACACACACACAGGATGACTATTATATAATATGGTAAGCGGATAGAAAAATGTGAGTTTGAAAAATGCTATTCAAATTCCTATGAACATAAAATTCTTCCAGAAGACTCACTCTGGCTGGATAGTGCTTGGAATTGAGAGAAGATAACGAGAAAAAAATGAAACTCTTTCCGGTAGTTGGATGTGTATGTAAAAATAATAAGCTTACTTGTAGGCGACAGAGGTTTCTTCGCAGGAAGGTAAATATTATTTACATGAAAATGAGAAAATGGTAATAGGAAATACCCAAGTTTTTTCTCAAACCCCAAACATTTGTGTCCAAGTTGTGTAAATAATATTCAGCAATGAAGTTTGCCAAATAATGTCTAGCTTTCTTAAGTAAAGCATTCTTTTACAGTTTATGGGTACATGGTTATTATGAAAAATAGATTGGACACGTTAACGCCATTAGTTAACTATGAATTCTTTAGCATTTCAAACAATGTTACGTAAGCTGCGAATTAAGTTCCTTGAATTCAGCCAGACAAATATTTATTTTCACAGTTTCGTCTTTCATAGGAAGCAGTGGAAAAATGCACCTGCAACTGCCTTTTTCTCTGTCTCTCTCTCTCTCTCTCTCTCGGTTTTCCGTAAAGAAAGAACCGTCTCGTAGTTCGAGTTACATACACCGTATGATGACTATTTAGTCTACTCCAGTGATTCTTATAACTTGCCGTTGCCATTCCGCTCCCTATTCCTGGTAACTTCTTCCGCCTTCCATTTCCATATTTTTGCTGTGCATGTGAGCATTACAGCGCATCCATTTTATGTTTTACTACATTTTTTTCCCCCATAAAGGCAATAACAAGTACGACAACAGCAGATAGAGAACAATAGCGTTTCACCAGAAATAAAAAATAGGTACATATGAAACCAGTAAAGTGTGAGATGGTTCGTGCGTATTTATAGTTTATTCAACTTTCTCTCATTCTGTGCAAAACCGAAGCAGGCTTTAAAATGGATGATGCTCAACTAACTCATTCACTCAAACTGAGCGACTCTCTGTCTCTTGTGTTAGCCGTGCAACACTCGAGAGCGGGAAGCTCCATGAAGGAAAGGGAACGGTATTTATACACGGCTCGCTTACTCCTCGGCGCTTCATGACCATTTTACGATCGTGTAAATGGCCTATTTAGATCTGTTGCTGGTGTGTGGTTGTTGTATTGAGCCAAATAAAAAATATATTATACAATCCACGTTGTTCATGTGGTGGCGGTCCATGCTTTTCCACAATGGATGAAGCCAGTCAGTACATTATCCTTTTCTCTGTGCATTACAGCTTTACAATGGTATAAATTACTACTCTCTCTCGCTTCACTTGTAACGCTCCTTCTCCGTTCGCTATCAACACAACTCAACTTTTATTCCTTTCTCCCTGTGCAGTCTCATCCTCATATCTCTTGCTTCGTTTGTTCAAAAGGAGAGAAAAAATCCCTCTCCGTTGGTGCAGCAGCAGACGCAGGGGATAAATCATGATTCCCCTTGTTTCCAATTTCGCTCTCGACATATGCTTTTATATGCGAGAAAAGAATATAAATATGACATAACTAGAAATTTAAAATGTTACATCAAACTCAAACTCATTTTACTAGAAAAAGCCGAAATTAGAGAATGGGTGCGCAACGATGCCTTTAAAGGTAAATAACTCAAGGTTCGTTTGCTCTACCCACTCACGGGTGCTTCGTTTAGATGCATCACGGTCTTCTCGTAGAATGCATGATCATTATCATGCCATAGGCATAATGATTTGATAAAGTGGGGAAGGACTCAATCACGAAAATGGAAACTCAAGGCAACGAGGAAAATTTGGAATACAGCTCAAAGTTGGGCATGCGAATTTTGCTTATTTTCTTTGATGGAGAGTAAAAGAGGAGACAGTAAGAGAAAAAGCAGACGCATGGTTTGTCCCGTGAAATGTCCCATGCATTTCCCGTTGAGGAAGGTCTTTTTCTGCTTTCTGCATTTCCATTAGTTGGCAGCTGCGTAATAATGAAAGCTACCTCGAACACTGATTTGAATCCGACTTGTCGAGTATTGCTGACGCTGACACGAATGATGGAGATCCATTTAAGAGGAAACACGTTTGGATAATATATTTTCTGCAAGGAAACCTACGTTTACCTTGGATTTTCTTCTCGTTACATCAAAGAGAGCAATATCCTGTTAAGTCCTTTAAAACTAAAGTAAATGAGATGAGACGGAAGAAAATTTACAAAAGGGAGCTTCAGATGGATTTAGCAAGTTTTATTGAGTTTTTGCGTTTGTAGTAGGTAGGTTTTGAAGTACACATTTCCGCAGCAAGACATAGATATTTTAGATTTACTTAATGCCTACATGTTCATATTAAGATCAAACTCAGAGTAAACCAAGTGTCTCGGTGCATGCCTGCCTCTCGAACACATCCATATGTCCTTGATATAAAATACCTCGCATCCTCCTCTCTCCGTTGGAGTGGAGCGTTTGAGATCTTTATCTTTGAAAGACACGCTGAGGCATCCGTTCAAGAGAGAGAGAGTACAAATCCCTCATAGGAACGAAGATTTCGTAATATCCTCATCGTCAGATCTACACGAATTGGATTGAATACACAAATGCGAGAGGAAGATTACGACGGAAAGGGACTCGCAATTTTTTTTCAACGAGTCCTTGAAACTAAACCACCATACAAGTGCAATATCACATTTTATTTTATAGTTCTTTAATGCGTTTATAAAATATCGTGTGCAGCGAAACAGAGAAGAGAAAGGAAGTTTGAAAATGTAGAATACTGTGTTATGACATGTCACGTCAAGCTATATTACTACAAAGATATTATACTTCCACTGCTGATGACTCTGATACTCGGTGGTGTTGCCTTATTTGTCTTGAAATCTCTCAACCAAATGTGTGCCGCATTTTGCAACTCTTGTCTAGTCTCCAGTCTCTCTCTACATTCTTTGACTTTTTTAACGTCGTATTAAGTTGCTTTACTTTACTGCTTTATTAAGGTGGTGCAGTAACGGAAAAAAATCTTTCTCTTACTGTAAGACTGTATTTTTCGCGGGTTGAAGAAGGTAGCAAAAGTAATTGATGAAGCTTGTCACTGACATTTAATGCAAGTGTCCACGGTTGAAGGACTCCCTGGGGCCTATTTTACCAGCATGACATCTTGGTTGTTTGCCATATCTGCCTTTTCCTCTCTTATCTCTTTCTTGTTGTCTTTTTTTCTAAGACTTGGGGTTAGTGGAGTGAGTGGAGCATGAGAAAATGAGAATGAAATGAATGAATGAATGATACACACATAATAATTTAGTTGGGTGCATGTAGGCATGTATGCAAGTAGGTGCTCGTGCACCAAATTTCATGTTCGCATTTTCTTTACCATCGGTCGTATACTACATATTATTGCTTGTGGTTGCTATTATATTATACATTAGACGTTACATTATACAACATTTCTGATGCGAAGAGTAAGAGAAGTGTAATCAGTAAAGGAAGTATGCAACTACAAAAAGTAAAATGCAGAGAATGTGCAGAAAAAGAAGCAGTTTGAAACTATTTTTCCAGCAAAATGTTTCGTCATTGTCAACATAAAATTTTATGAGTTTTTCTGTTTGCCTCTTTCAGCAAAATGGAAATGACTTAAATAAAGTAAATGGATTTCTTCTAAGTGTAAACTATTTTGTGTGTGGTGCACTGCTTGTAGCATGTGATGTGTCTCTTTCTCTAAAATTTATTTTTGTTTCTTCTATAAAACGGTTAGTCTCTCCGATTTATGCTATTTCTCTGATTTCCAGCAACGAGCGGAGCAGTGTTCATTTTCTTTGATATTTCCCTCGACTCTCCTACTCTCTCTCAAGGCCGCGTTTAACATATGCCCAACGCCTGAGTCGCTCAGATGTCTCCACATTTTACTACATCTTTGCAAAAAAAAAAACAACAAAAAACTTCATATAAATTTACTTCCTGCTACTCTCTGATTTCTTTGTCATTTGTAGCTGCATGCCAAGGCAAGGCATTGCCATCGAAATATTTGGTAATAAGCGGGATGGTAGCTATAACCCAGATTTGGCTTTACTTTGCATTCACTTAGGAAGCACTTCACAGCATGTGACCAAATTCTTAATGAGTTCCCTGTTAATAAAAATACACATGCACTCTTCAGTCTTACATAACTTTTCCGAGAAGACTCTTATATATTATTTAACAAGGTTCTTCATTTTCCACAAGAAAAGAGGTTTGAAACTCAAAATGTATCAACAATGTAAAACAAAATTCCTTCAAGATTGAAATTCTTTTTGGACACATGCCCTTCTTCTTGTATGGTCTTTTTCATTTATAAAATTGTACACACACAGGAAACATCTTTGAACTTGGCTCCACTTCCCTTTTTTCTTCCATTTTATTTCTCATTTCACCAAAAAATTCCACTCCTTTCTTCAAAATTCAGTAATGTGCGGCCACTCACTCTCATAGTTCACATGAGAATCTCTGGTTTGGATTTTGGCACGGCCTACATTCATTTCACTTCGTTTTTTATTTCTTCTTTCTGTTTGCGACTCTGACTCCCTTTTCCACTACACACAAATGAATTCATGAAGGACAGAAAATAAAAAGAAAAAAGTACGAAATACGAAGACGAGACGACAACAAAAAATATATGCAGCCTCGTTTTCTCCTCTTCCTTTTCTCTGTCTCAACTGTTCAACTGTTCGTACATAGATTTTGTTTTTCTCGTGTTTTGCTTGTTTTGTTGCGGAAGCTCTTCCCCGCCATATCCGTCTTGACGAATGAAAAAGTTGAGGAAAAGTTAAAGGATTTTCTTTCTTGCAATCCTTTATATTTTATTTCTCTCTTTTCTCCTCTTTCCGTCTTTTCAGACCTTTCCTTCCTTCAACTTACTCAAACTTGCTTATAATCTTTTTTACTTCCTTCTCATTTATTCTGTGCCTTCTAGCAGTTCAGAAGTTTGAAAGTGGAAAAATGTGTAGTGTACATGCACAGTGTGAACATCATGAATATGTATGTCTCTGCCTATGTGAACGGTACGTGTACATATAGGAGTGATAAAGCAGGAAACAAGCTAAAAACTGAAGTTTGGGGAGCCATCGACGATGGCGGTATCAAGAAGGAAAGACTGTGTCGAAAGGGAGTTGAGAGAAATGAAAGAATACAAAAAGTACGGTGGAAAAGTAATTACTTTCGAGAAAGAAGGCCACTGGGTCTCTCACCAATTCGAAAAACGACCCAACGCCCATCTTATACACGATTTTAGGTAGTCAGTCTGTAATCTATAGCTTTCAATTTCGCCAATAAATGTACCCCGCTGTACTATTCCTGTAGGCCCTTCAGATATAAATAACACAAGTTACATTAACTAAAGTGTGTGCCTGGTGCAAAAAAAGTTTATTTGTTGAAGTTCACACATGACGGAAGGCGGGACCTTTATAATTTACTTTCCCCTTTTCTCTCTTTCACACAGATGAGTTAGAAAATTTTGCCTGAGTGCGGCAGTGAAAATAACTAAAATCGATTGTTTTACTTAAGCGCCTACCAACTACGTTGTTTCTAATACAAATACTTAAGAAACGCATGCCAAATGCAGAAAATAATTAACTGGAGGTGTATTCAAGGTTATATAACTATATTATGTATGTATTAAAATGATTTCGGATGACCTTTTAACCCTTCAATTAAATGTTGGTCAATTTTTCATGGTCATGTTCTTTTCTACCCTTTCAAAATCCTTTCGTTTGGTTTTGACCGGTTTTTACTGCTTCTCCCTTAATAATGACAAAGCTACCGAAAACAAAAGTTATTGAAAACTTCATTATGTTGATTATATTCTTATGATTAAATATTCTAAATATTAAAAAAATGAATGTGACTGAGGAATTCCATGAGTTCCATCTGACAGTCTTACTAAAAACATAAGGGGAAATTTTCATTATTGATGCAACTGACGTCAAACTCACACTCAACTCACAAGATATTGATATTAAGAAGGTCAAGTTAGGGTAAGGTGAGAATGTCCGCAATGAATGAAACATTACGTATTTTGTAAAGGAATTATAGAATTTTACATTGAATCATTTTTTTGGAATTATACGTTGATCCGTGATAAGATTCAAGTAAATAGAGAAAAGTCGAGGCTAAAAAAGCAGGCTATTTACTTCCACTAGACCGACAGTGCTGAACGAAAATCCAGATATTTCTGGTTCTGCTTACTTTGCAATAAATAGAAGCTAAACTCGTGCACTAAGCAGTCTTCTGCTCTCTCACAAAGTCCAGAACAGCATTTTTCACTTTTTCCCTCGAGTGGCTGGAGATGCCGTTGTTCACGAAGTATATTTTCGTTAAAACTAATATTTCTCTCTTCCTGGATTTATGTAAGCTTAAAGAACAAACGGCACTACTGATTCAATAACAAAAACCCTGCCTTATTTTTGCTCCTGAGCTTTCACTTTCCTTTTCGTGTGTTTGTTTGAGTGTGTCTGCTTTTTCAGCTTCCGCTTCATCCTCCTCCAGTCGTTTCTACACTTGAACTTGTCCTTGGCCTTATGCCCACATCCGCCTCGTATAGACAAGGAAATCATTATTCATCAGAAGGAACATTGTGATATTCTCTCACAACCCAGCACAGTTGTAGCTGTCCACTGCAGTTGTGAATGAGAATATCAGCAGCTGAACAGCTAACTATCAGCTAACAAATCCAACATTCAACTTTTTAAGTGTATCTCGATGAAATGCAGCATTTACTCACGCACGTAACTACGGAACTTTGCACCAGAGAAAATTGCTTGCAATATAAATAAAAGGACAGCGTAGATCGCAGCAGTCAGATGCAGTAAAAGTAAAATAATGACCATTGCTCCAAGTTTTTGTTTCCCAATACGCACTTTCCAATTACTTGCTCTACACTTTCGTTATCGCTGTCTTGTCCGAAGGGCAAAATAGAGCTGTGTACTATGCGTAGTTGTGAAGGTCACTCCACTAGTGGCAAACAAGTCGATTTTCATGATCACCATCATCATCAGGATAATGTAGCTTTAATTCGGTGTACATTTGTATACGCCAATACCAAAACCAAATGTTATGATTCTTCTAGATCGTTTTTGTGGGGGAAAGGTGGAATGAAAAAAGAGTCACAAGGGACATTGGCTCCCCAGTTCGACTTCGTTCATGTCCATCCATTTATTCCTCCTAGTCAATTCATGATAGGATGACCACACGCAGAATGATAGAAAAAAGCAACGGAGAGTTTTTTATAATGGTGCAATTGCAGTAATGGGAATTATTATTATGTGAAGGAATATCCATTTCCTTTGCTGCCGGATCCGCACGTGCACATTGCCCATGCCAAAAACTACAAGAGATGGAAAATTTAATACGACATACAATATCTGATTCACAAATGTTTGCTTTGAGTTCGTGCTAACCTCATGAAAATCCTTTTTCTTGATTTGTCAGCATTTTTCACTAATATAATGGGCTTAAAGGCATAAGAGAAGAAAATTCTTTATTGGTTCATTTGCACTGTCGTCAGCATCGAAAAGTTGTGTTTGAATGACGCACTGGGAAAAATAATTCAGTTCAAGTCACATAATCATGTTCGTGTTCGTTGTCGTGTGCCAAGACAGTGCCAAGTGAAAGTAAAAATAAATAAAATATTTCAAGCATATTCAGCTTGCTCTCAGCGTAGGCATGAATCACCAGCGAAAATTCTTCCCATATAAAACACAGCGTCTGGATCCAGATAAAGTTGACGAAGTTGAGTAGATTACGCCAAGCCATTATTCAAACTTGGAGAATGAATAGCAGTGAATCTATACAAAGATGGATATGGATACTCGCCAGCTTAAGTGCATTACACTGCCAACGTGGAATGGAGAAAGAAAAGAGATTCGAGGTATTCATGAATTTTGCCGTCCCTCTTTGCGATGCAGGCTAGCAATAATAGTGAAAGTGATGCTGATGAATGAATGGCACGAAGTGAAAGGAATAGACCTCTCTACTGCTTTTTCAATTCATTCTTTCATTTTTAGGAGAGTCAACGCCTCCAGGAAAGAAAAGCACGGAATTGGAATGGGCACCAACTCAGCTAACAACAGCAATTCAACGTTTTATTCTATTTTATGCAGTCAGCAGCTAAAAATAAATAAAATGCAAGGAAAGTGTATTTATTTTTTTCTCTTTCAACAGTCGACTCTCTTTTATAATGGGGATTCAAAAAAAAGTTGAGAGCATTCCTTTTTAGTCGAGTTTATTTAAATAGTGTGTGGGTGGTTTAGGTGAACCATTATATGACATGCTGGAATAATAAAAAGAAGCGGCTTCAAAGTATGCAGCACAATTCAACTGTATTTATTTTCTTTGTAGGAATTCACATTTTAAAAAGTTTTATTCGCACCTAGAAGTATTACAAATACG
The DNA here is from genome assembly GCA_021029165.1 of Cyphoderus albinus. Lineage (NCBI taxonomy): Eukaryota > Metazoa > Arthropoda > Collembola > Entomobryomorpha > Paronellidae > Cyphoderus > Cyphoderus albinus. The sequence continues at coordinate 53,595 of VYYJ01000396.1, read as the reverse complement.
AATTGTGTTCAAGAAAAAAAAACGTCTCCAGACTAGACGAGAGCCATTATTGTTGCAAGTGAGAGTCGAATGCATTTCGCTCAATTTTTCTCTGGTGACAGTGGAAAAAGAAGAAAAGCTCAAGAAGTAAAGTTAGTTGTAAGGCAGTATAACTGTACTCCTATGTAACTAATGCATGTTTTAGTGCTAGCAAAAGAACCAAGTGTGGAGGAAAAGTGGTTCCAAGAGAATCGAAAATGTGGGGACTGGGAGAATGAGAGTGAGTTGGAAGAAAAAAACCAACTACAGGATAAATAGAGTTCCGTTTTCTATCTTTTCTTCCAATTCTCTAGAGCATGTTAAGAAGGTACAATGTTCGAAGTTGCAAGATGCACGGCTACTGCAACTTTCTTAACACAATAAAGCGAGTGAGAGAAACAGTTATTTTCAGGGATACATTATCCAGTCGCAGATCCATATTCTAGACAGTTCCATGTACCCAAAATGGTCTCTGGTTTCTCTCTCGTTTACTTGAAATGGAAGAATGCGTCCCGCATGAAACATGTTCCTCACTTTTCCTCTCTCCGCTCTCAGTTCTACACTTGAGTGGCCCAATACAGAGTTCGAGTAATTTAATATGAAACCAAGTTCTTTCTTTTAGGAGGCAACCAACAAGAAAGATAGAAACAGAAACGGAAATAAAATGCTAAGAATACTTTTGGAATTGCATTCTGGGAAATGGGCAGAGATCGGTCGCTCATTCAATGAATTAAAATGCATGAGAAACGTTGCTTATTCAAATGAGATTTTTCAAATACCAAATCATAGAGACTGACTGAAACCATTGGTTTGGTGAAGTGTTGTAATACATACTTCAGTATGAATGGAATGCAACTGAACTAGTAGCTATGAATAATAAGCACATTTCTAATACATTTTTTGGAAACTTAAGCAATTTAATTTTTAATTAGAGCAGTCATCCAAGATATATTCGGAATTTTAAAAAATATTTCAATAAGTGATTACCTTTTAAGGAAAATTAAACAAAAAAGCAAGAACAAAAGGTTCTCTTTGCCTTGTCTCAAGGCTTCCTCTTAAGTAATTCTAATTTTGGACCAGGTACTCATTGGATAAGACGGAAAGCTTTAATTTATATCCACACCTTTTTTTACGAAAATGCCATGACATTTCACTGCACCCTCAAGATGGTGTAGATTACATAAAACAAAACTGCATATTTTTATTCTAAACACGGGAAATATTATGCAAAAGTTACGTTGCGCCCCATCAAATTGATTTCGTGAGGAGAAAAACCGTTTTTTAGAAAAAGAGGGGAGAACGTGCTGTAATAAATGACAGCAAAATGCAGTTAAGCTTTATTTTTTTTCAAGCGGAGTGTCGACTGGGTTGGGCTGGAGTAATTAAAAACCCTAAATAAGTCTGAGCTTACATAACGCAGAACATGCAATGCAATCTAAGAGTCATCAAGGAAAAGCAGCGCTGTTAAGCAGAGAAGGGGAAACTTGAAGGGCACGTCAAAAAACGTTCGTTTGGTTTAACTCGGGAGTATTGTTCTGTGAGTGCCATGCAACGCACTTTAGCATGGCAAATGAACATGGGTGGTAGAACATTGACTCTAATAAAGTATGCATTATGCAATCTTCACTTTTTCTAATGAAAAGTACCTGCTTGTCTACATAAAAAAGAGTAAGAAAAGGAGAGTTCATAATATATCTCATAATTGATGATTCGCGGGTTCAACATTGAATTATCCTTTAATAGGGTTTCTCATGTTTCATTACACCCTATCTACGATAATCAGAATATCAGTGAAAGAACCAGAGAATCAGGTAAATTCAAATTTTACGCTCAATTCTAGCATAGTGCAAGTGCTATAATAGCCCTTTAAAACCTTCATTATTTCTGATAAGTAATTTATACTGACCAAAAGTCAATTTTTAAAGCATATGTGCTATACCTGACAAGACAGAACCCATCCATTACGGACACCTCCCAGTCCCAAACAACTGCGAAACTTTTCTGGGCAAGGCTCATTTTGGTGAAGGAGTTACAGAGAAATAAACCATAAGCATAATCTATTGCCGGAGATATATCATACTCAAAGCTATCACTCTTGCCTAATGTGCATTATGTCTATTGTCTACGCAAGTGAAAGCGTGCATTTCCTTGATTTTTATGGTATTTCGGCTGAACGACTTTGTTATGCCCGCAGTGCTACGTCCTTTCGTTTGCCCTTTTTCTTTCCATTTTTGAGGAAAGAAAACTGTTTTCGGTGCAAAAAATATACGAAGCAGCAAAGCAGCTAGTAGTAGCAATATGTATAATGTACTAATCTGCATAATAAGCGTTGTAGCACGCAGAGTCAAAGTCATCATCATCTGCTGCTTTGCGTTTCTTCTCTCTGATCGTTAGATTTTTTCTTTCAGAGCGGACGGAGAAAGTGTGCAGAAAGCAGTGCAAAGCTAAGCAAGACAAGAAGAAATATTGAGCATTTTCCCTTTCTCCATTCCTCTCCTCTCGTTCAAAGCTGACGCCCTTTTTATAAAAAACACATACTTACACATTCATGGAAATGCGAAACAAGCACATTTTACTTTCCCAGTAAAATAAAACCAAACCAAAATAGTGGAATGGGAAAAATGCCTTCAACACGACCCAATGTATGTAACTGAATAACAAAAAGAAACCCCAGACGTGAAAAATATATGTACTTACTCAAATTTTGTTCTACGAAATGTGTGTAATAGCTGAATTTTTTCTAAGTCAAAAGTCTGGTGAAAGTCAAAGAGAAAGTTTTCTAGACACCAAAGGTTTTTCTCATTTTTCTTTGTGCGTGTCTAGGCTCTCGCGTGCCTGCACATTTGCACATTACGTTACATTAATTTTTTACAGCTTACGTAAAATAATACAACTGCCATACGACTTGCCACTCATCGGCAGAAATAATAATAATCCATAGAATTCATGTTACTTCACAAGACAACAGGAATCGACGTCTTTTGTCTGATTGGTATAATGAAAACGGCCCGATTATAAATAAAATGCAACCAGACAAAATGAAACCAAATCATAAAGAGTGTAATATATTTTATGGCCCCGAGAAGTGTGGACAAAAAGCCAGAAATAAATTCTATGGCCCATTCACTTCACTGATCAGTTTTGTCTGTGTAGTTTTCAGACTTTCCTGGTTTCATTGTCATTTGTCGCGGCTAACATAACTTTTGTCTACACTTTTCCCTTCTCTCATCAGCAATCGCGAAAATAAAACGGACAGTGGAAATGGAAAGAAGCTCGACTATCAGGAGAGAAACAGAAGCACTACAGCATGGCATCATGGCACACATCACGTCACGAGAGTGCACAAACACACGAGTAATAAAAAGAATGAAATGAGATAGCAGCTTTAGGTAGGCAGTAGACGTTCACAAGGATAGAGAAGGCGAGCATGATGCATTTATGCTATCATTCAGTATCATCTTTCTTTTTATAACCATCTTTTATGTAGCGTCCTTCTAGCTCCTATTCACTTCTCCTCACTTCCCTTTAAGCTGCGATCGCTGTTCATGGCACCACTTTCAATCCTTATTTCTCCACGCTGCATGTCATCTTCTCGATGATTTGATGTGACGATCATGACAATGATGAACATTTTTTTCTGGGACAGTCACACTCTCTAGTAAAATGGAAGAAAGCTAAGGCGTATGTAGTTGTTTGGAGTTCTCAACACCACCGAGATACTGCCTGATACATTTAAGTGGTTAGGTCATACTCATAAAGAAAGGACTTGGGCATCTCAAGAAAATTGTGCGCCCGCTTTATTATGATGATCATGTTTGGTGATGTGATACGAATGAAATAGAAATAGCACTGGGATAAGCTTGATATATCTTTTTGGTCCTCTCAACCCAACTTTCGACTGGAGGCGGACAAGAAAAACGTAGAGAAAGTGCGTAACCAGATACGCAGAGTAACTGATGCGTTTCTTTTCTTACTGCAGTCAGAAAAGATTCAGTACAGACAAGGACATTCAAATTTCAAAAAAAAAAATCTTCAAAATATGATAAAGTAAAAGTGTGTGGTTTATATTGTTTTATTTTAGCATTATTATTGCGGTTGTCCTTATATACAATGATAAAGCAAACATGCACTCTCGCCTGTCATAATGTAATAATATGCGTTCGAGTTGGAGGCATTCTTCTCATCTCATGTCTGCTCGGTTAACTTGAAAAATGACAGCGCAATATAATCTCACTGGTGAAGATAAATTCTTTGTGTTTTGTGTACATTTCACAAAGATGAAAACATGAGCAAAGGCGCTGCTGTATCGTGTGCGGTACCATAAAAAATGCAATATTTTAAAGATGATTGGATATTTGTTATGCTGGCTGGCAATTTACCATTATTACACTTTAAGTATTACATTTATTCTCCAGTGTACTGCTTGATAAGAATGATACAACGTTGATAAAGGATTGTCAAATTGAAAGTTTTCCGCTGAATTAAGCTGGTTAATAATACTGGCAGAGAGAATGTTTAAGAAATACAATATCAAATATCAGTGGATTCATGGTTGCTCAGATTGTTGCATTTTTGACTTTATTTCTTCGTTGTTTTCTAATAATGCATTTTGAAATAGACACCTCCGAGGTTTCTTAAAAGATGAGATAAAGCGAGTTACGTTTTATGTGCTTTTACGCACTACGGGATCCATTTTTTATTTACAACATAAAAACTTGTGAATGCACCTGCATTTTCAATTTGGGGGGAAATAGAGATGCACTTTTTGATGAGAGTGAAGTGAGACTGCGTCACCGCCGATGTTTGTTTGTAACGATGCGGCGAGGCTGTGCACACATAAATGGGAATGTATGCTTTTCAAGGTTCACTGCCTGTTTACAATTCAAAAGTTGGATGAACGAGTCAACTCGTAGATAAAAACGGATTTTGATGTTAAGAATGACTTCATGTATAATACCTAGAGAAGAGTCATATTAAAATATGGCTGGCATACCCTATCATACTCAAGAGTGCTTGGGATGCTTCCCTTGAGAAGGAGAGAAAGCCGAGCATTCCTGCACGATTCAGGGAAGAATGCACTTCTTATAAAAGGCTTTAACGCTAAAATATGTGGTTGAATGTTACGGAAAATGATATGCATTTTTCGTCATCCTCAGAGACATGCTGTCAGAATAAAGTAAAAGGTGTAAAAGAGAAAATAGGAATGTTCCATCCGGGATTCACAACTTTGAGGATGACTATGAAAGGAAACTGGATTCTTTCATTCAGCTCCCACGATAGGCATGATAGGTATGTTTATGAATGATAAATGTTGCGTTCATTTGTGACTGCACGAAGAGGTGAAGAATTCACAACGATGCGGAGATGAGATGCTGAATATACCCAAAGGTGTGTATTAAAGATGATCAAGAGCCCTTTTCAATTTCAAGGACAGAAAATAAATTGATAATATTTACTTAACAGCATACCAAAGGCTCAGTGACTCTAGTGATTTGAGAAGACTGCATAATGAAAGGTCTGGAATTACCTTTGAAAGCAGCCGTATCCTCACCACTGGCACACTTATTTTGTAAAGTGCGTGACCTGAGCCGAACCACCTAAATATTTATTTAATTTTATACTGGTGTAGTGCTATCAAGAAGAAATCTAAAAAGGTTTGATCTTATCTAGCAATGGTTCAGAAAAAACTCAATTCAAGCAAGAGAATTGAAAACGTTCGCTGTTGGCAAGATCCAGACAAAAACGTAGTATAAAAAGAGACTTTTCTTTTGAAGTGTTGCTGTTGTTCTTTCACGAAAGTTTCAGTCTTCTCTGACCGTTGTCTTCATGCTCTTATGACCAGACCATCTTGTGCGAGCGCAGTGCCCTTTTCTTAAAGGTCATCACGTACATATTTTAGCAGGATTAATATATCCTCGTAATTGCACGAATACTTCGTATCTAGTGGCATGCGATTTCTTGTTCAATTTATACAGCACGTAATCACCTTTAATCCTGTCCCGTTTCTTTCTGCTTTCGTCCTCCATCACCCGAATTCTTGTTAGCTCTCGCAATCCGCACTAAATGAGGATAGGGACATTTTTGGAGAGTAAAAAATCAGCTCTTAGAAGTTGGTGAAATTAAGAAGATAGTGAATGGAACGAAAGAGTTAGAGTGTACGAGTGAAATATTTATCATTCATGTCCATTTGCACCACTTAAATTTTTTATTCCTTCCGTGACTATTACTTTAGATCTAGGTAGTTTCAAAGCCATATATACGAGCTTTCTAGCCTTTATGGAGCCAGAGTTGCGTCGCACACTTACACTGAAAGCAAATAGTGAGAGTGCCGCTCCCTTTGTGAATTTTCTCTAATTTCTCTGCTACGTTGAACTTGTATGAACTTGACAGGAAATGTCACTAGGCTAGTTTATGCCAAGCTCCCGTAAAGGGAAACGTAGACGGATGGCACACATTCCAATTCTAGATACATACATACATACAACATAAGGACCGAAAGCTTATCAATGGACATCAACATCAACCGAGTTTCATTTTAAGCTTTTGAGGTACTTTTTTCTTCCCTTTCCTTTGTTTTTGCTAATGGTTTGTCTTCCCCGTAGATCTATGTATTAACTGGTAACCGGTTACTTCTTGTCTGTTAGTTATAAACAATAAAAAATCAAGGGGGTATTTAACGAAAGTAGCGTAAAGGAAACTTGTGCGAAATACTCGTTAGTGCGCTTATCCAAATTTTCCACTACCTTTCAGTTTCAGACTCGTCCGGTTTAGTATTACCTTTTATGTATAGTAACAACAACAAAAAATGGAAGATTTAAGAGAGAAAAGTAAAGTACTTTTTAAAAGTAAGATTGCGTTGGACGCAACACAACCATAGTAAAAGAATCTTCTTAAGGATTGGAACTCTTGAAAGTACCAGAATTATCAAGCTATAACTGGTTCCTTCAACAACATAGGTACGTATATAAGTTTCTTCATACGTATCCGTCCTACTAAACGATCTCTGCAGTACAAGAACCTCGCTAAAACTCCGGAGTTGGTTATCAACGTAAAAAATAAATCTTCTTTCACTTGAAGTGTGTTTCTTTCCTTTAAATATAATAAAAAACGGGAAACTTTTTTCTTCTTAAATACTGTTCTTCGTACCACTGAAGCAGAGAAAAGTCTCCTTTTTTACTTTACTCAACTCCCACACACGACACACACATCCACATACACATCTAGACACCATATACCTTATCAAGTTAAAGAAAAGCGAAAAAAAACTTGATGAAAAAATTGCAAAAACTTTTTTGCTTTTACGGGTTCGTTCCCTCTGGTTTTACTTCCATCATCAAGAGATACTGTAGACGGCAGTATGTGCTAGGTTGTTAGTATTTCTGCGATACTAATTACCAAAAAAGTGAAAGAAACTTTTTCATTTCCCATTATCAGCATCTATCTTTTCCTCATGCCGTTCCTTTCCTAATCTTGGAAATATTGCTGCTCTATAATAGTGTTACTAAAATAACTACACCAAAGTAGTGAATGGATCGCGAGAGATAATATAGAACTGCAGTAGCTAGTAAAGTTTCGAAGTGTATCCACATTTACCATAAACTTCCGAAATATATAATTCGTGTCCTATTTTCGCTACATTATTATTGTCATTATTGTTGTTTATACTGCTCGTTGGCTGCAATAACTTGTTTAGAAGGTAACAGACGAGACACAGCAACCATACAATATCTCTTAATTTTCCAGAACTGCTGCATTATTACGATTACCTCTTCAAGAAAGTACTACATCTTTTTGTGTTTGATAACTATATTTATAAAAGCTTGCCGCACATTACTTTAACAGGAAAGCAGGATTCAGCTCAGTGCGAAAAGGAAAGAAATCGATTTTTCTTCCTTTCCCTCGTCTACTAAAAATCAGATTTTACTTTTTTACTTTCTCGGCTCCAATTTATCTTCGCGGGGTGTAACGAGCGTAAATACATTTCTTGCGAAGGATGTCTTCTCCTACACACTTGGCGAAACGTAAACAGAGTGTGTGTGTGGGTGAGCCACACTGTGAAAACATAGTACAGCAGTGGAAAAGTGTACAATGTTTTGCAGATAACACCACTAATACCAATGCAATACGTTTTTCAAGTAAGCTACTACGAGAAAAGCTTATTATGAAGCGTCTTATGGACCTGTAGTATTGTCATGTCGCCTGTGGCTGTGACAGTATTAAAAGAAAATGAGTATCAGAATCATTTAGACAATATTGGTCATGGTCCCCTTAAGCCACAAAGTCTCTTTGTGGTGCGCTTCTCTGTTACAAGATAAAAAGGCGAGCAGAGTGAAAATAGCTAATTTATCACCAGTTGGGCAAGAGGAGCATGACAAATGCAAAAAGCCGGAGCAGCTGCTTCAACACAGAGAAAAGTTATTTTCCGGGCGTTCAAGGAAATTCTCTCCTACGCAGTAAATTCTTTGTTGCATGCTCCTAAACCCTAAGCTGGTGAAGCTATTGCAAACCGTCATCCTCAATATTGAACTCGTCATTGATGTCTTAAATGAGGAAACAACACAATATATACTGTCTGGATATCCACATCCGTCCACATTTTTACTGGAACCAACACAGAAACTTATTTTTCTTTCTTTTCGTTCACATTTCAGTGAATCAGAAAAAAACGAACTTACCAAAAAGAATCCTTCACTTCTTCACATCCGTCTTTTGTATGTTCTGCACTATCGTATACTTAAAGCTTGCAGTCCGGCTGGTGGTCTCCTTATCTAAAACCAACACGCAAGCCAACCCAACTCTGCATGATCAGACGCAGAAAAGAAATGAAGCCAGAAAGCGAAGGAAAATGGGAAACTAATGATCATCCCTATCATCATTATCGATAGAAAATACAAACGCGCTTCGATTTTTTTCCGTTGGTGTCCAATCTAATGCTAAGGAAGGATGAATAAACTGGATGAAATAAACTTTTAAAGGCAAAGCAAGAACAAGGAGAAATGTTTACTTTCAAATTTACTCTATTACATAACTGCTGCTACGTTTAGTGGAGAAGGCAGAAAGTTGCATTAACCAAAAATAGTATTATCATAAAACAATTTGAAGTGCAGTTTCCTATTTTACTCTAAATGAAGCACTGAGATCATGTAAAGCAATCTCTGACCACATTGATCAAGCATCTCATTATCCTCTAAGGTTTAGCGGATGTTTCTGATTGGGAACGGGCAATCCGAAAATAGTCCCGAGTTCCGAGCGAATACATCACGAGACAAAATTTTCCAAATTCAAATCCCGGACTTTACCGCTGATCAAAGTTTTCTCACTTCACTTTCACTCTTGCTCTGTAGAACTACAACAGTTCCCGTTGTAATAGTCAAAAACAGTGTGTTACTTTTGGAAAGTCATTGAAACGAGTATAGCAGCATTTTATGACAAACAAACATACAATAGAGCTCGGTAGAGTGAAACGTTCCTTAAAATACAAATACATATCCATTTACTCATGTAGGTTTAGTTCACAGTGTGTATTCCTGAAATTTTCGGCAATGATCCAACTCATCTAATCCACTGGAGCTTGGCTTGTCATCATTGGCTTGAGGAAAAAAGCATCACTTGGTTAAAGGGAAGTAGAAACGAAGCGGTGTTTTTTACTCAATAATATGTATGTAAACCTATATTCCTTTTGTGTCATGCTTCTCTGCGTCCTACAATTTTTTCTTGGGTTTCTTGTCCGCTTTTACTTTTCCAAGAAAATGGATGTCCATTTGGGACCTCCATACCGGATTAACTCGACAAGCTCACGGATATGCTTCATCTGCCTACACTTTGTATACGTTTAACTACCCTACTCTCGTGTAATAGCAATCAACTCACTCACAGAATAGCGTTTTCCGTGAGAAAAGCCCTCTGCAAGTGGCGATGAGAATGGAATACGTAAATGGAAATAAAATGTGTTCGATTCTCAAATGTCGATTTCCCGTTTTTCCCATTCTGCATTTTTCTACCAATGTCCTCCTTTTCCTACCCATTTGTGTGGTAGCCCGTGGCAAATTTCTCATTCAGGTTGAGTTATTCTTTTGGAAACCAAATCGAGAGTAAACTTGCAATCTATGGATGTAGCAGGAAAACGTAATTTCTTTGGCCCTCGGAAGTTTGCGTGCTTTCAAAATTTGCAAAAGCGGAGTCCGTTTTGGTCATCGTCACCACACCAAAGGAAGACTACGTAGGTATATTGCGCAGTTTCCTCTTAGTGTGTCCTGGTAATGACTTGCAAAAATCCCAAAAGGCCACAAGCACAAAAATGGAGAATTTCATATAACAAGAATTCTACTCGCACATTGGGGTAAGAAGACGATGGAAGCTTGGATATGATGGTCGTTGATATCATGTACTTTTGAATAGCCAAAAAACAAACACTCAAGGTAGATCATGACCACTACACTTGATTACGCTTCCCTCCCTGTCGCCCTGTTACCTCCATTAACGTTATTGGGAGAATGAACCTCAGCTATCTACGTGGACGCGAGAAACTCTGATAAATTGTCCTTGTTGGGAGCATTTGGCATTTTTTGTATTAAAACGTAGCTACCTACATATTTACCAATTTTACCTTGCTTCACTTGAAATCAGTGTAATGTGAAGCTAAACCTGCTAACAGTTTTGTTGTTAGACTCTACTTTTAATTGTTTACAATAATTGCAATGAGCTATAAATGCTTGGCTGCTAGCTCCTCTTGGCTTCTATTTCCTCCGTGATTTGGCTTTCGCCTAAACTGCAAAAAATGAATGTTCTAATGTAAATGGACATTATTTTTATATGAGTTTCACTTTGGCCAACTTCCCAATGAAATTCTGGAGCAAGGCATGCCAGTAGTTCAGTAATGTGGCACGCCACAAGGAATACGAGAAAATGAAGGACCAACAATAAAATACCAGTCATGAAAATACACGACTGTTGGCTACTGATAACAGATAACAACGGGAAGACAAGGATTTTACTCTTAATGTTTTCAAGTGGTGTCCTTCGTCCTTCTCATTACGATTTCTTCACTCTTCTCACTTTATTTTTTCTCTCCGACGCATAGAATTTTTCTTTCAAAATATAATTCTCTGACACTTGGAAATCCCTAGTTTGATTTGGTGGATTCCATTTTTAGAATCGAGTCATTTGTTACAGTTGTGTTGGTGCATTATCCACTCAAGTGTGATTCATCTTCTTCGTTTTCATTTTCAAGATCCGCCTTTCTCTTTCCAGGTAGACAAGGTTGCATTTTGTCTTGCTTTTCTGTCAGTGTGTGTGAAAGAAAACGGAAGCAAAATGAAGGACTGTTATTGGAAGTGAATACCTGCAAGAAACGAGATGAAAAAAAATTGTGGCTGTAATTCGGGGCTCCAAAACGTCACATATTTTAGATCAATCCAATAATGCCTCATGTAATGCATTGCGATTGCAGTGGCAGGTACATTTTTCACAACGACGTTCCCTAACTATTCATTTGACCTTCGAGTGCGCCATTCGCAAGTTTAGGAGAAAACTAAAACGAAGTGGACGTTTGGAATGATATAGGGCATCATTTCATATTAAATTTTTTTATTACACGTATAACGAAATACCATGAGATTTACCCTCCTACAATGTATATAAATAGTCCTTTGTATACGTATCCGTGTTTTCGTATCCTGACTTGTGATTGTGGTGCCCTTTTTGTTTTATTGATCTCTGACACTTCTCATCGGAAAAGAAAAAGGGAGCGGAAAGAATAGAACGCTATTTATTCATCCCTTTCCATCTTCCTATCTACATAGCACACGTGTATATGAAGGCACATAGCGAAAGCCATTCGGAAGGTAGAAGAAAAGGAAACATGGCAAACAACTACTTTTCTTCCTCCAATTCCCTTTCTTCTTTTTCTTACTTTTCTAGATTCGTTTAGTCCCTTGTGGACTCGTTTCTTTTGTTGTCTTACCGTTTGATTTAGAGCCGTGACACTTGGGTTATCAAATTATGTCTTTAAGGTGATGCCATGCTACACGCTACAGTGCCGCTCAGTTTCTTTCGCCTGGTGTTGCATTGCATTCTATAAAAAGTATTTTCCACTAGACATGTATACGGTGAAAATGTATTTAGGTACTCTTAGATTTATAAGATTTTGTACTTTGCCTCTGGTTTGCGAATGCACATATGAGAAATGAAAGTTGAAGAGAGTAAAGCAGAATGACGAACATCTTTCGTGCGTCCTACCTTTGGCTTGCTTACCAGCTAGTAAGCGTATCAAATAAATACTGGTAGGCACTCTATAAAAGTATGTCCGTTCACAGAAAAAAGAACTTCGTCACAGTCACATATGTTCCATTGAGTGAGTCTACTATTTCTCCTGTTTTTTTAGCTTCGAGGATGCTTTCATAAAGAAAATGTAGTAAAATTGAAATAGGAAGAAAAATCTTAAGGTACATACTGCAGACTTTACTTTTTGCTTGTGTACCCATGTCGTCTTCTTCCTCCCGGAAGTTGAGTCTGTAAGACAACAAGACAAGATGACTCCCTCCTTCTTGCTGCCACTGACAAGTTGATTTGATGAGAGAGAAGAAGAGACGAAAAAATTGAGCGGTGAGGCAGCACTAAAATAAAAATTAGATATTACTTCTACTGTGCATTTTCCTCCCTGAAAATGGAAAGACATAAGTACCTCGGAGATTATATAAGACTTCTGTAATATGAATATATATGTATACCTAAAACGGCAACACAGAAATATTGGTTTTTAGTATTTTCGCAATTTAGGACGCAAAGTTTTTATAAACCTGTGAGAATTGGCACCGTGTTGGAAAGTATGTACATTAGCGAAAATAATGAGACTGCTCATTTTTCGACAGCGATTGCATGATGCACTTAATATATCTGCTTGTATTTCACAGCGCGTTAGATCCAGCTTGAAGCCATGTGATTTTGCGAATAGCTCAAAAGTTGGATTTTGAAGTGTGCACAAAGCGTTTCCCTTTCTTTGAAGGACTTTTTACGCTTTGAGAGATATTTTCTTCATTTAAATTTTACTCGGTCACACCTTCATCGCTTCGTCGTTTGGAAGATGGTGGTGCCCGATCGCTTCGTGCTGTTTTCACTTGAAGCAAAAAAAGTTTTGTCGTATCGGGGGAAGCATGCCTGCTGTATCTCTCAGCCCTGCAGTAATGGAGACAAAGATTTATTTTCTGACAAGGGAGACAGGGACACAAGCGAAAGGAAGAGACAGGAGGATAGGAAAAAATAGTAGTTTTGCTACTACTGAGTTTTTTCTTTTATTTCCCTTCGTTTCTTTTCTTTTCAAGCCAATCGATACCTACCAATTCTTCCTTCACTGGCTTAAAATATGCTGTGTTCCTTCGCTCAATTGGCTCAAAGATCAAAGCTCACACATTTACTTTTTACTATTGCACTTTCCCCTTTCTTTTTACTTCACAACCTTTTCCTTTCCTTTCCCCTTTTCGTGGAAAACAAAAATTTCTCTCTAAAAGTCTTATTAAAAACGAGTCATTTTTAATTCAACCTGGCTCCAACCTGCGCTGGTTTGATTTTACAAAAATATATATGATTTCTTTTTTCGGCTATAATTCTCTCTGCCTCCACACTGTCATATTGACTTTTGCCTTTTATAAACACTTAATACTGACTTTCGCACTCAACTTCCATTATTGGACGAAAGTAGATTGAATCAAAGCCTTTTCATTTATTTATTTATTACAGCCTCAATCTGTGCCGAAGCCCCACATTTTTAGTTTTTGGACAGGTTAAAATTATTGATGTTCTATTGTTAGATTGCTATTGCTATGCTTGACTGCAATCAAATTGGGAAAAGAGTTGCTCAAGGTTTTTTCACACTTTCGTTGTCGCCGATGAGATGCTGTTGGAAAGTGCTTAGTCTAGTCAAAATAATAAAAGAAACGCATCAGACGGAACATGGATAAAAAAGTAGCAAATGAATGTCTACAGAACCGAGCGTGCATGGATTTTATTTTTCGATTAGTACGGTCTGCTTTGCTTTCTCCTTCAATCTTGTATTGGTTGTCAAGAAGTTTTATTTCTGTAGTGGAGATTTTATTCTGAGATGAGCTCTTCTTTCTCGTCGCCTCCCTCTCACGCTTCATTTTCAAACACATTCATTCAGTCATTCTATCAGTCGAATCACATAATGCACCACTTCTTTCTTCTTTGACTGACAGACGGGCTGCAGAAACCCATTAGAAAAATAGATACCACTGCAATGCATCGAAGAAGAAGGGGAGAGATTTATTTATAGAACATATCACCGCACAACACAACATCAAAACTTTCCTTAAAGAAATAAGGGAAAAGTTTCTTTCAGTTCTGCCCCTGCACTCGTCGTTAAGTTCGATCTAACGCTTGTTTTGTAAATAGAAACCAATGCATTTATAAGCCGATAAAGTCCAGTCAGTTGGAAATGAGCGATCTTGACAAACGTTATTTTCCTTTCAGACCGCCACATGTGCAGCTTGCTTCAAAAGAGAAAACCGAGAGATATGGGCATGTCCTTTATGGGTTTATGTCTTTGGAAATTGAACATGTTTCACTTTGCTGCTCTTATAATAATGAACTTGCAATGCATCGTTGAATCTATATGTGCTATGAATACTATGAAGATCAGATTCTAAAGTTATACGAGTTCCGTCCATCCGTTTGTCCGGCCTAACAGCTCTGCAACGTTAAGTGAATTTAGACGGGAAAATGAATTTGAACGCTGCGCAGCACATATCAATGACTTACACAAGGATCATTTCATTATTAACCCTGTTAGACCCGGCCTTTGAGCGCATTTTGTGCTTCGAGTTCATTGGGCCATTCATAAGCTTATAAGAATGGCGGTTGGTCAGTAAAGAAATAAAAAAGACATAACAGGCTACAATTTTCATCTTCTTCGCGTAGTGGGGAGAGTGAAACGCTGGAAAATCTACTCTTCTCTAACCTTTCTCAGTGATAATAATCGTAACAGTAATAATTGCTAAATGCGCCGAGAAAATTACTTTTAAAGAAACTGGTCGAACAATCCGGATAGAAAGGAAATGTGACCTTCACTTTTTTATTGGCCCGAACCGCAGTATTAAATGTATTTAAGGTACGGTGTATTGGAAGAAAGCTCCCCTGCAAACCATTCAAAATGCATTTTCTTTGGACACTTATCACCACCGTGAATTTAATACTGCTGACTGTTCCACTTAGCTGTGTTGCATTATTGCCGAAACTAAATTTTATGTGTTTTAATTATAGATACCAAAATATCACCTCTAAACTTAATTAACATTTTTGTTTTGAACGAAAACACTAGCTAGCTTTTTTACTGAAACTTTGCACTTACAGTTTTCTGCATTGCAGTCTATCCGAAATTTTTCTATAACTTGAAAACAAAAATGATGGGTACATAATAATAAAACATCAAACAAAACCATATCGGAGTGTTATGTAATAATAAGTGGTTTCCTCGTACTATATCTGTCTTTCTCATACCTTCAGCATTTTGAAGCTTTCTTGTGAGAATACCTTTATGGATTGAAAACAAACGTTTGTTCTCACTCATAAACTCCCTTGTCAGTGAAGTGCGATGATGGTACCAAAGGAGGATGAAGGTCTCTCAAAATTACCTCTCTTACATCACACCTTACCAGACGAGACGGTTACGTCTGTCAATTTCATGCTTTTTACTATATGATTTTATGTATGCTTCAACATAATTTTCGCTGTGTGTAACTTTTAAATTTTCTCTTTGATGATGAATACAAACTCGTTACACACAAACATTCCTAAAATGGGAGCAAACATTGGGGTTGCCAAGTATGTAAAGCATTTTCTTTTTGGAGGGTCTCTCAGTGTCTGCGTAGCTTTGTGTATTTGTTCACCCCTCCTAGCAGATTCCCTGTTTGAAACGTTTTCTAATAAAGTGAAATGAGCACAACATACATCAATAATCAAATATAAAATGTGAAGTAATTTGTTTAACATTACAGCAGAAAATAAAGAGAAAATGTCATATAAAATTGCTGACTGTTTTAACGCCAACGCACAGCCCGGAGGGAGAAAGAAGACGAAACGCCAACACTTGTTCCACATTGAAGACGGGAAATAATGATACAGGTTGAATTCTGACTTAGCATGTAGCAGGAGGCTGATTGAATCAATATGCCAGAGCAAGCTTTACCGTAGGGGTTGGTCTTACACTGATATACAGTTTATATAAATTTTATGGCTAGTTGTATTTGGTAAACTGAGGTAAACGTGTTCATATATCATTTTCATTTTGTTCACCGCATATCAAGTATCATTTCTTCCCGTTTTATAATAATATTGCGTATTCTAATCCTGCACGCAATAACCTGCCACCAAAATTGTAATAATGAATAGTTGTGAATGCCAGTTTGGAATGCCATTCCATTTATTATCATTAGTTTCATCAAGTCAAAATTAAAGCAATCTTTGTTGTATCAGTAATCAACGCAATTTGTTTGTGTATGCAAACATCGTCCAGTCCAATTTCACCTAAATTCCAACCCACTTCTTTCCACCTAGAGAAAGCGAATGTGTTTTTCGATTACGTGTTTACCGTCCTGTTTCCTGTTTCACTCAAAGCATGACATGATTAACCATATTAATTCAATGAAAATGAAATCCAATCAATATTTATACACGGCCTTCTCGGCGAAGAAAATCAGTGTTTCCTTAACAAGAGAAATGTGAAATACGATCTGGTTAACAAGGTCTTCTCCAGTCCAACCATACAAGCACACACGGCCACTAGGTTAAAGGCAAGGCTGTCATTACACTCATTAGCCATTCATTACTAGTGCCATTCAGCCACCAAAAGCACGCACAATGTAGGCCAGTTTCTTCTTCCTTATTTAAATACTAGGAGTAAGTAGGTAATAAGCAGAGACTGGCTGCGTGTAGGGTAGAATGATTATCACGCAGGTCATGATAAGCCGTTTCATCATCATCTTGATAATATTTATCGCATCGTTCGCATCTAGCGAACTTTCTCGTTCCATGCCGCTCACGGTAATAATAATGAAAAGAGTGTAACTGATTCCATTAGAATTCTCTGCACGTCGTAAGTCAATCAACTACCCGCGAAAGGAACACTCTTATTGTCATGCTAAAAGTTGATGGTTTGTTGGCAAGCAAGGGAATTGAAAAAAGTGTGTTTGCTATTAGTAGCAGCATAGTGCGATGACACAACATAATTATTGTGTCTCACTCAGGATACATATTTTTCGGCTGTTCGAAATACGCAACTTTCCAATAAGCGAAGCCAAAGAGGAAAATGTTGCGATTTTTCTCTACCACACACTGCCTCATATTTAATTTAATAATAATAATAACGCACAGACTACAGACAAACTACTACCATCGCCACCATGATTGAATCCTTGCCGCTGCCAGTCGATGAAAATAATATGAACCGTTTTTTTCCATACAAACAAAAATTGCGTACGTACTTAATAATCTAAACGGCACAACGCACAACAGTCTAAAAAATCCCCCGCACCAGCAACAAAACAACAATGGTTCACATAATGAACAAGCTTGCTTTTTCATCGTTCTCGCCAGCCAAGAATCTAATCATCATCTTCATTATTATTAATATTACGACGTTATCAGCACAAAAATAGAAATATTCATCCATATTACTGCCGCGTTGCCATTTGTAGTGCGTTGGCTCGTATTACTCAAACAATAATACAGAATACACAGGCAATGGGTTGTTGCGGAATGTCCAGGGGGCATATTCAATTCGGCAGCAGCAGTATCATATAAAAATGTGTGTGGGTAGACACAAGGAACGTAGAGTTAAATATCTAATTATTTTTAGGTATATTAACAAAAAGCTTGAAATTGTTGTCAAGCCATTTTGGGTAGACAAACATCAAGCTGATGATGAAGCTGGAATTGAAAAGAAATGGCATTACAAAGACACAAGAGTGCCACGCATTGAGAAAAGTAAGCCAAACTCAAACAGCTAGCAGCCAGTGAGTGATATTTGAAGAAAAGACTGGCGTATCTGAGCTGAATGCAGTGCCATTGACAAAACCGCACTTTTGGATTGAATTGAATAATAAAAAACACTACGGAGAGAAAACAAAGGCGAAAATATCCTTGGTACGACTGAGTGAATACACGTTTGACTGACAAGCTTTCCCACACGGTTTTTTTCCTTCCTTGTTTAAATTGAGCCGTGTTGAATAAAAGAGATCGTGCAACCTGCAACAACACGAGAGCAGGAAAAAGGCATTCAATGACATCACATCAGACGACAAAACCGATACTCTGAACCATTACTTTGTAACGTAAGCCTTCTTTGTGCAGAGGGAAAAGCACAACAAAAAATATCAACTGACTGAACTATGGAAAACATGAACTGAATCCAAAGTTACCGGATAAAATTGACTTCACTTTTCACTACATACTGCTGTAGCCGCGTGGAACACCTTGTACATTCTTTTCCCCAAAGCTATGCATAAAATATAAAGCGACCATTTACAAAATCCTGCTTTACGTCCATCCGCTCAATGAATGTACATAGTTGTGTAGCACAGTGCAAAAAGTATCTGTTGTGCGAGTGCGGTTCACATCGCATCACATGAAAAAACAAGTTTGTGTACAAGAGGAAAAGAGAAAAAGTAAAATACGTGTGGAGCGGCAGTCAGTTTTACTTTTTGCCCACTTCACTCGCACTCACCACTTACTCATGTGCTTTTGTACGGCTTCGGTTTAGTAGTATCGAAGTGCAAAAATCTGTATGCGCAAAGCGGTATTCAGTTACAACAATGGCATTCGGTTACGTTGTTACCAATACAGCAATACCACAATACTGATAGGCGCAGTGCCACAATGTCTGTAGCTAATATAAAGGCACACAAACTACCACTTTACTATTTTATCTGGTTTGAAAAGCGAAAGAAAAAATGTGTAATGCCAGTAAACTGTAGTGAAAGGAGAGCAGTGGTGAAAGTAAGTACAAAGTAGTAGGTAGGTAATGTGTACTAAAGAAAGGGATAAAAAGAGCTGAAATAAGTCCCCGTTAGTTGTGCATTTAGCAGCAGGAAGTCGACAAAATGAACGTGAATGTGAATGAGTACAAAGCACACACATTTTATCCTGCTGGTGATCGCCTGCCTTCGAGAGTAAAACAAAACATGGCCAGTGAAAGTTTTTTTTCTCTCTCTGAAAAATAGGCAGAGTAAATGCAACGTAGAAAAAGGAAGGCTGTAAATAAGTCTCCATCCGTTCATTTTGAAAGCGCGTCCAAGTCCAACTACCAACTTAAAGCAATGATGATAATATTTTATTCTTCGCCTTTCTTTTGGTTTTTGCTCAGCTTCCTTAATAGTATCATTCGTTGTTGAATTCATTCATTTACTCATTCACTTGGATGCACATTCATTCACGATGAAGACAGATATAACGAAGCAGAATGCTCCAACTAAAGCTATCCAAGGTTTGAATATGGTTTCGTTGCGTTTTCAAGTGGTTCGTACACGAGGACAAATTACAGCTCTTGTACTAATGCCTTTTATACATTTTTCTCTATACTTTGTACTCTGTGGTCCTTTTATCTTCGTCCAAGTTTAAGTTGAAAGCAGAGAGGCACTAAAATAATGGGCATACGCAATAATAAAAAAGCTTTAATGATCCGTACATATGGACCGAGCAGATCCAGTCGTCATTTTTTCTTGCTTTTTGTTGCTGCCTTTTGTGCCCTTTTTGAAACAAACAAAAAGTTAAGAACAGTGTGTTTGTCTTTTGCTGAACACACACAAATTACTAAATTACTGACCTAAATTTCAAACAAAAAAGGTCAAAAAGTAACAACTAAACTGCTTACTTTATTTAAAATCGTTCATGTCATGAAAAGTAAAGCAACTTGTGTTTGCACATCTGTGCACTTCTTAAAGAACTGCCGTGAAAGTAAAGATTGAGCAGTTTTCACTGGTAGCCCGTTATTTGCAGAGGAAGAATTCTTTAAAAAGTCAAAGGAACGGTTCCAAGCAACGTGAAGGCTGGTAAAGTGCACAATGGAGGAATCCATCGATTTTACATGCTGTCATTGTGTCAGTCAGTAGTAGCTCCAGTCTTGCAAACAATGAGAACGCAGCAATCAACAAGGCTAAATAAGAGACGTGCCCACTGCTCACTGCCTTCTTGTTTCTTCTTCTTTTGACCTATTCTTGTTGATTTTGTTTACGACAGCGGGTCAGCATAAGAAAGGAAGAGAGAATGTATCCACGATGCCGGGATGTAACTACGCCACTTTTTGTATATGTATATCAAGTTTTACGAGCAGGCAGCAGGGTCGCTGTGCTCTCCTTTTCTGCTTCCGTTTACTACAAACAAAATTTTTTGGCAGGTCACACACAACGCAGCACACTCTCACACATGGTCCAACTAGCTTCACCAAAGAGAAAATGAGAAAAGAGGAGCTTGTAATAAGTTTGCTTTTGCCAAAAAGTGTAAGTAAAAAATCGGAGTGTGTGCCGCACGTTGAGAGTAGAGTGCAGTACTCCTTGCCCCAGTGGAGGCGAACAAGGAAGCGTCCACCTATCTGCTCTGAGTGTGTGTGTGTGTGGCAACATCAGATCACAGCTGGAAGTCTCCTCCATCTTTCACAAAAAGTTGTAGTCTGGCATGGAAAGAAGCTGAAGAAGAAAGTAAAACAGACGAAGAGTAAAAAGCTTAAATGAAAGGGTTACTCTGGTATAACTAGATGCATTTTATTACCTTCATTTTTCTCCATAAGAGTTTCTCCCCTAGTTCTAGTACAACTTACCTTCAAACAAGAAAGGAAAAATGTATTATGACCCCTCTCCAGATGCTATATAATAAAGAGCCTGCATACTTTCGAAGGAGCACATCAGCAGCAGCGTGTGAACTTCCTCTCCAATAAATGCTGGTCTACATTCTTCTGCATAACTTTCTGAAGTACAAGGCATCAGCACCATAAGGCAGTGGCTTAACGCTTAAGTCATATTGCTCCTTTATATTTAACTACGCTGTACTAAACTACTTTGGCAGAATTGTGGTAAAAGGGGAAACAGCTTAAGAATGTTCTTCCTCCGCCATTTTTCTATTGTTAACTTAAACACTCGTGAGTATTTGAAAACTAAATGGGAATGAACTGCTTTTTCGTTTACGAAACACATTTCTTTCTTTGTGGTGCAAGTTTACAGCACTTATGCTCAAAAACAAAAGAATTATGTAATTTCACAGTTTCTTTAGTTTCTCTAATGTTCACAAAAGTAAAGTGTATTATGGACTTTTAGAATACCCGCATTATATACTAAAAAGCAGACTCATGTGCATACTATGCCGTACCTACATCAGGAGAAGAAAAAAACGTGTAAAGACATTCACCCAGTCTCCACCCGCATGCTTTTTCTTGCTTTTGACTTCTTAATTAACGGGCAAATTTATGTGCCCCTTTTTGCAGCCTGCTTTACTGCATTGTTCCTTTTTGTGGTCGAACGACACAGCGGCAGCATAATGATCGTCACCGCTGTACATCCTATGGTACCACTCTGCTCCGACGGACAACAAAAAAGCTACAATTCGCTTTGCTTACTTTACAGAACAAGTTGTGAAAGTTGTACGTTTATTTCGTAGTGTGATAGGGGCAGTCTACTCCTGGGTGGCGGTGGCAGAATAAAGTGGGATGTTGGAAAAGTGTAATAACCCTTTTTATATTTTCTCACTCGGTCAATTATTTCCTTGTATCTTTTGTTACCCTTTACTTTACTTTGAAAGAGTGAACAGAATTGGGTTAGTCACTTGCGTCTTCATTTTCATTTCTTTCGCTTGTGTCCACCGATCTGCGTGCGTCCCTCTCTTTGTGGACATAATCAATGAAAAGGAAAACGCAAGAATTAAGAAATTTTCAGCTATTATATAGAAGTTAGGGGAAGGATTATCACAAGCCATTCCATGTCATACAAACATTGTTGCATGCGTCTGCAGTGCAGTTGTAATATAATAATATTGGGAGGTGTTGTTGTTAAACTTTAGTAATGTATATACCGCACATTTGTGTATTAAAAGGAAAACCATTTTCCTCTTTGCTTTTGCTACTCCTCCCTTTGTACGTTCGAACAACGGACATAACAGGGAAGGGCCTGACCATGTGTCACAATAAATTGGGCGAAAGTTCTCCATTGAGGATAGTAGAAAAGTGTATCCTCCAAAAATGTTACAAAGCACTTAAGTAGGTAGATGGGAAAGGTACGCGGTTCTAATAACATCGCCACACTTTGGCAAAGAAAAAAGTACGTGGGAGAGAAATGAAAGCGTTTTAGAGAAGCGCCAGCATCAGCAAGAAAACGAAAGTAAGGCAGTTGGTACATAGCAGAAGAGAGCAAATTTTTTTTCGCACTGTCTTTCACATCCCATTTTAGCATGCAGCGCAACTAAGCAGGGTGAATTCCTGAAAGTGCCGTTTTGAGATTTGAGAATGAGAAAGATAAAATGCCATTGGCACAAAGCGGGAACACGGAATGCGTAGCAGATCGTTTTTGCACAGAAAATGAACACTTTTTGGGATATTGTTGAAAAAAGTAGCGGAACAAGCAGAATCTGGCAGCAGAGCACGTTAACAGTTTGTAGGTAATAAGATACATTTATAGAAGAAAATGAGTGTGGGACGACGGAGCAACTACCATGAAAATGATAACTATTTGTAAGAACATTTGACTTTCCTGCTTTACTTTTCCAGCGAGTCTGAATTGAGACAGAAAAAAGCAGTGAAACTCAAGTGTTTGCATGGTGTGTTGTTTAACAAGTCTGGAAGAGCAAGATGTAAAATAAGGGACCAAATTTTTCGTCGACTGGGTGGCTATAGAAAGGGAATACGCAAAGGAAAATAATGTGTCTAAAGTCAAATGCGGGTAATGGCCGCAACAACAGGATTAAATGAGAATACTGCATGTTCACTGAAAAGCTGGATTTCCTTCGTCAGAATGAAGCTAATATGAAAAGCTGTAGTAGAGGACTAAAAGTCAAGAAGGAAAAAATGGAGGCTGGCGACTTGTCTTCCGTGTTCGTCGGAGACCATTTCCATTCCACACTGCACTGCACTATTACGTATTATTACCATCGGAGAGAGGGGCAGTTTGAAGTAAAGTGAGCTAGTTAGCTTTTTATTTTTCTGCAAAGAGAACGTGGACAACGAGAGAAGAAGCGGCAGAAAGAGAAAAAGGGTTAGCCAGAAAGGACGTTGAATAATGCAAGAGGACAGTCCTCCTTTCTGTTTTTTGTCTGTGTAGCATGCTCCTTCTGTATAGTTTTGGCTGTAGCTTCTTGGCACAAAATAGTGCTTAGTTCTCTCACGATGGCATAATAATAATGGTATGTAGTAAAAACGAAGATAAGAAAGAAAAAAGAATGTCAGAGAAGAAAAAACTTTCTCTCTAGTCCGTGTGTCTGATTGTCTGAATGGGCGAGAGAAAAAGAAAAATGAGGAGCAATAAGATTTTTACCCACGTCTTCCACAGTTTCCCCTCATCTTTCCAGCTTTAGTAATAGGCCTACTACTTTGGCTTATTATAAATGTAATATACAATAATAAAACGTGTGGAAGCATGGACCAACAATGGTCATATAATAATGTGGTATAATAACATAATAACTTTAATGGGTTTGCTTTCACCTTTGCACATATAGATACGCACACAAACAGAAAGGTATTTTCCACATCCATCTTTCCATCTGTCTGGTTCATGCTTTTTCCTCTCGGAAATACCTCACCCGCCGTTTCGTCTATTTCATTCCTTGCGTAGACCAGCACATGTTTTGGATGACTTAAAGAAAAGTCATTTTGTCTAGAAAAGAACAAGAAAAAATGCCGGAATAAAACGTTTTCAAATGTTAGGGCATTGTTAGAAGAAAGTCACAAGAAATGGGAGTCTCTCGCATCTTGTACTTTTTTTTGCAAAAAGAAGTGGAAATATGTATGTACAAACGAAACACTTACTAATACATTTGATTTAGAGGTGCGTAAAAGTAGTTTAGCTTTAAAGCCTGTCAAACTCGATAAAATTTAAAGATCTTAAATCTTCATTTAATTGATTGAACATCGTACCAGAAATCGGACGGAAACACTGCTACCATATCAAATAAATCACAAATTCATTTCAACATGACAATTTCTGAAAGCCTTGACTGGAAAATTAAAAAAATACTATAATAAAATACAGCAGAATTGTTTTAATAAGCCGATTTAAATGTTTTGTCCTTTTTATGAAACTGCCCTTGTCCGCCAAACTGCTTACGTAAGACAATTAAATAGCCACTTGAGCTTCATGAATGAATGATTTAACTATGTAGATAATTTCTAATTGTCATGTTTGGCCTGTATAAATGATTCAGCCAATTAAAACCATGATACAACAACACAGGACCTTGAGGATTTTTGCTTTTCCAATTCATGATTACGCAGACCTCTCCAAACAAACATTATCGATGGATGGAATGCCGCCCACTGTTGGTAGACAAAACGACACTACAATTACATGATTTTCTATTCACTTGCTTAATAAAACTACAATTCGCGCGCTATAATTGTATGTGTTTTTATTGTTTCTTTTTCCTTGGTGGAAAGCGAACAGGATGTTGCTGAAACATTTATAATTTCCCTTTCTCGTACTAACACAGGACAAACTAGTAGCGCACACATTGATTAAGAATACCTCTTATTAAGACAAACAAGAGTAATAATCTGTGCTCAAGTGCACATTTACTTGAAAATGTTGCTGGTTCATTAGCAGTGCAATGCTGGCAGCAAGAACAATAAAATATTTACTACCATGATAGTAAAATGATGAAAATAATTGTGGACAAGGAATTGGCAAACTATGCAAGCCTTAAGTGCGTGTAAAATGTGTATCGTTGATATGTTCTCCGGGTGGTAAAGTTATTATCCAACTGCCAAATTGTTTGTCCCGGTTTCTCATAATTAGGACGGTTTAGAAGAAACATGCTGACTTTAATGAAAGGCCATGACTTCCTAACGCGAGTATATAAAAAATAATGATGCTTTATTCTAATAATGCATTGAACGACAAAGCAAACGGGTTAAATTGCACTAATGAACTAAAATTGCGAAACGGGGTTTCTTTTCTTGCATACCAGAACAGTGTTGTAGTTTTACGTGACGTACTTTGTTAAAATTAGCAAGGTAAACTTCAGATGACTTATTAACGGATTTGTATTCATCACGATAGCCGACACTACTACACTTTCCAACTTGCATTTTGTCCGAACGAGTTAGATTGCAATAATTGCGTGACTCACTCATTTGCGACAATACTTTGCTCAGGCGAAGTTGTGAAAGCGCCGCTTCATAAGTGTAGCTATGAACAAGTGGCCGAATTCGGAGAACAGCGGCCTATAAAATTGTTCCGGTTGTAGAAAGAAAAAAGTAGTTTGTTATTTAACAATGTAGTATGAACGAACTTTATTAATATTATTATTATTATTATTCATTTTTTGCGAGCGTGGTAATCTAATTTTGCAATATGCACGCTACGAACAGAAAAAAGGGAAAAGTCCGTATTAGCTGTAACTGCATCCATAAAATGTGCTATACACATGCATCCTCGCGAAAAAGTTTTCCTTCTGAATTTGTAGTGTCGTTTGATGCTTGCACAAAAGTGCTTGAAACTGTCCATGACACACTTTTATCTTCCACTTGAGGAGCAGTTTGGAGAATCGCTGGTAGCATCAGAAAATTTAGTGAAGTTTTAACAGCTTTTTAAAATCTCACACTTAAAATGTTTTATAAAATTCAGAATGATATCAGTTGGACCGAAAAAAAATTTTTTTTGCAGGTTCCGCGTGTATTGAGTGTTTTTCCCTCAAAAACATAGTTCTGAACTAGAAAATTAGTTTCTTCTTTAGAGATTGGGAACAAAGTTAACTCATCTGGGAAAGAGGAAGGAAGAGGGAGAAGTTTTGTAGTTTTTTATCGAATTGAATTGCCAAAAATACATAACGATAAGAACTACATTACCTTTAGTTGGCATCATTGTAGACGAGTTTTGTAAACTGAGTCAAGTCTAGATTGGAGCAACGTAAAACCAGGTCCGTTTTTAAATTTTAGAATAAAGAAAGTTAAGATAAGAATAGTTGGTCAATCACTAAATTTTTCTCAACTTTGAGAAGAATCTAAAATTCATAATTTACACTTCGTTCGCTTTTTAAACCAGCCTTAATACGAAGTGCCATCTGATTTAGTAAACCTTAAAGGATTTTGACAACTTTTGAGCTAAAATGTCAAAAGTAGACTTTATGTAACGAAACAACAAAAGGTTTTCTATTTTCAATTCACCTAATCAATACTGGACGCTAGTAGTACAAAAGCAAACGATTTCTCTTTTTTGTATGTAAAGTAATACAAACTGTTTTTGGCACTTACATAATTTTTGAACGTTAACAATGGAACATCAGAAAAGGAGCAAAAGTTTGGTTATATGACAGAAATAGATACGATGTATATATTATATAAGTTTGAGCAATGACACGCAACATGTATGAATAAAATTTTCATTAACAAATTCGCATTGTGTAAGTGTAACATATGATCGTTATTGTGAGAGTCACTATAATGCAGATTTATATCATCCGAAACAATCGTTGTAGAAGTTTTAACCTTGAAAGTTTCAAATCCCACGAACATGATTCCCTGTAGACTAAAAAAGTGGTTGGCTATGACGTATTATGCTTATCCGTATTTAAAGTTATCCGCGTTGTTCTTCATATCTCAAAGGTTGCTTTGAAAGAGGCAACAGACTGGCAGCAAACCAATATAATTTTATCTTGGTGTAACCACCACATCCTCACAATCATTGTTACAATCTAAAATATATACATAATATTATGTAAATGTGAAGAGTGAAAATGAAATGGTTGAAGATGAAAGTGATACTGAACAAAATTAATGTCCACGGGAGCTTACGTTTACAAAAGTTTCATGGTTTTGCAAAAATCTCAATTATTTCGTTATTCTGTAGTTCTTACTCACATTTTCCGCTAGCCATCATGCACATTCCTCGGAGACCAGGGAATGATATGATAAACCTATCCATCAGTACGCAACCTTCATTATTTCAGATTCCAAAACGTATTGCGGACTGGAAATGCACAGTTATTTATAAATTAATATAAGAGTTACACAACAACGGTAACCGTTGAAAATGTGGGTGGAGTCATTGCCATTGCTTACGTTAAATAATTAAAAAGGTCTCTAATTAACAAAGTAAAATAAACTACCACAGATTTACCTTCATCTTACGAAACACTTTTTTCAGAGTAGCAGCCCACATAACAAAAAGAAGAACAATAGAACATGTTCGTTTATTCTAATCTGAGTTGGTTAGTTAAAATTATTAAGAGGTGAAGTAAAGGCCACACCACGCCAGACAGAACCAGTGATGTAATTGATGAATGACATATGTAATGTGCAACGACTGTGCTATATATGTATGGTATAATTGAATTCCTTTCGAGCAAACTAAATAAAATCAAGCAACGTACATTTTCATTACTTCAAGATTGAATTTGCATGGTTTGTTTCATTAGTATTTGATGTGGAAGGCTTATGTAAATAATGAATTAAACTTAGTTTAATTCTTGAGTTTTATTTATCCTTTTGTTTCCTGCTGTAGACAGTGAATTATTTCACACAATAAACGTAAATTTAAAAAAAAATTGAACTACAATATTAATAACATGAAATGTTAAGGAAAACAAGTGTGTGAGCGGACAACTTATTTAGGATATAAAAAATGAATGTGTGAAATTAAAATAATTACTTGCAATTTTCAATATTTGCTTTTTATATTTATAATGTTGAACTTCACCAAATGTGCTAAAAATTCAGAAGAAAATAATATATTGATACCTAAAAGAGGGTAGATTATTCATGAGTACTTTTAGAAGATAAAAACACGAATTGTGCGTGAGAGGCGAAGGAAAATATTCATAAAGGGTCAATAAGCTTTAACCTGAATTAGGACAAATCGAACTGCGTGTCCTTTCCTTGCTCATTTAATTTTTTTGCCACAGTTGTGCTTTTCTCACATTGTAAGAGTAAGTTCGAGCATCTCACGAGCCAGAAGGGAAACCAGCGACTACATGGAATCCACTGAACTAACAGTTATCATTAGAAGTGAACTTGTGCATTAGATTTCTGGAGTTGAGAGTATTACATTACATTTTCAGATTCCAAATGTTTACTTCACAATGCAGAAAAAATGTTTTTGGTTCAAGTAGAAGTAGACGTAGGACCAATATTAATAATCAGTTTCAGATTTCGTCTGATACGCAGTGAAAGAGAAAGTGTGTGTGCCCGGTGGTACCATAAAAGAAAACAAGTCAAACTGCATGGCAATTTATTTCCTTTACATGGAAGGAATTTTTTACAAGAACGAGACGTAAACGAATCAACCTACTTCCAACTTTGGTCGTTTATTCCTCGCTTTCTTTTTTGGTGAAGAAACGAGTTGAATGGAAATGCAAGAATAAAGTAAAAATTGTGAAAGAGAGATGATTGCAGCACATTGTATATACAAATGCACAGTAGTAATCAAATCACAAAGAAAAAACGAGAAGAAACAAAAATCTGAAGGAAACTCGGAGGAGAATAGCAAAACGTTCTGTCCTTTATTCAAGGATACAGTATAAATGTAAGTTAAGCGACATGGAATAATAATGAAATGGACTGGGCGGACAGGCACACTCAGATTTTGGCATGGTACACCACGACAAAAACCAGTTTCGGATTTTTTGCAACAAAATTGCTACTGCGAACCTACGAGAGGGCATGAATGAGGAAAGTTAGACAAGTGAGGATTCTTGAAATGGCCGACTGGAATAAGAAAGAATACGCACGGAGGGAGAATGCAAGAATTCCTTTTTTGCTGAGTGATGTTTTTGGAAGTCGGAAGTAAGCGAACAAGATAAATGCCTTTTTCTTTCTCTTTTGCGCCGCTCTCCCATTCCACATTTCATCTTGCCTCCACTCTTGTCTTTTGTGAGAAAAAAGGAAAATAAAATACAAGTGAAACATAAAAAGCAGCACAAGAGAGAAAGGCAGCCACAGCTTAGCAGCAGTAAAGCAAAAGAGTGCACCATAAACTAAAAATAAGATTGCAGAAAAGAGGAAAGCAAAAGTGACTTTTAAGGAGGCAACAACCTTTCTACTGGAATAAAAACATTATAACATATCAAAATATAAAGATCTGCTTACCTACATACTTGCTCTCATATGAAAACGAGCGTTATTCTAAGCCTGACCTAAAGTAGCAACCAGTTTGACGTGGTTTTGGTTCCAAGTTGTAAAATTTTCTGTTGGTGGTTTTCATAAATCCATAGATATTCATGTCTTCCTTTCAGAAACTGAGCGGAGCAAGCTCCCAGTTCTACTTTTTAAAGATCAATGGCTGCTTCTTCAACGATGTAGCGTAAAAGCCATGAACCACGTTTGCACTATAAAAATAGTCAAGCCAAACCTGCATACATCAATAAATGCTAACATTTATGTACGTTGCCCCCGTACGTATTTCTGCCACAACATGAGAACAAAGTTGTTAGTATTAAGCGTGGGCGTCGCATCTCAGAAAGCGTCGATACTCTAAGAGCCGGTAATGTGTTGAACTTTAACTTTATTTCTTCGATTTTCACCTTCAAGTTTTTTCTTTGGGAACACAGGCAGGCAAGACCTAAAATGCAAAACAACTGATCGGAGTACCAAAAGTCTGCTCTAAAATTCGATTTTGTAGAATCCGTTAAGTTCATGGAACTTTCTCTTCAAGAACACGTTTCCAAATTTTTATTTTCCAATTTCTCGTATTGCCTCACCTGACTGGCTGGCCAGTGTTAATGTACAGGGGTAGAGAAATATCAACAGGGCAATGTTAAAAATAAACTTTTTGCAACCTTGTTATCTCATTTTTATTCGCACGCATTCTTCCATCCTCAAGACAGGCTTTGTAAAAACTTAGACTTCATCAGTCATCACCATTTCGAAGAAAACTTTCCAAAGAGCAACAAAAATAAATGGACAGAAAGTACAGACTCTCTCTTTTGTAATCATCATCATCATCAGCACCACCACCATTTAAAAAATGTAAATATCTAAAGTAGGTTAAAACTTCAAAGCTCAAAGAACAGGCAAACTGAGGAGGAAGGAAAACGTGCAACAATGCGTAGAAATTCACGCTTGTTTTATACCTCGTCGCGTCTTCATTTGCACTCATAGCTTCTCACAAAGTTTGAAGTGAGACATGTGACAACATTGCAAACACTCAATTCATTTCTACTAGACTGTAAAAATGACGAGTAAATACGAAAAGCAAAAGAAAGGAGCGTTTACGACGGGTTACATATTGTAAAATGTAAATCGTTTGCATTACACGTTCGTTCCTTCTGAATATAAAATTATATACGTTATGTATACGTAGCAATTTTAATATCTTTATAGTTTTTATATCGTAATATGTATGCAAATACAACGTGCAAAAGAATACATTACCGGTATTCCGAAATCTTTTCTTCCAAACGGCAGCTTCTTTCCCTATCGCGGTGAGTGTGTTGTGTTCCTTTCCTTATACCTTTTCAGACTGAAGGACCAGGAATGCAAGAACCGCCAGAGGAAAAGTGAAAAGAAAATTGACGAAAAAATTCTCTTATGAGATTTCGCTACTCCCCTAACCGAGTGTCTCTGAATGTACTTTGCGAAGAAAATAATGCTTTACTTTATGGCTCACCGTTTCCGTTTCTGCTTTCCTTCTTGGTTGTTTCTGTCTTCTCGCTCTGTTTTAGTTCTAGAACTCAAAACGCAGTTCAAGAGGGAAGTAGGAAACGCAATGAAAAACAATAGCAAATGCTGACTTTAGTTTTACTATAACAAGTTTTCTGAAACGATGGGAGTAACTCTAAAACTTGTACTGCGATGTGATGCGTAGTGTGTACATCCATAACCAAACTAATTTTCAATATTGTCAACTGCCATAAACGTATCTCACCTTGACTCCCGGCTCTTCTTAATTTATACTTTTCTTTCACTGGGTTTGCCTCCGCTTCTGTTGTCGCGGCCCACACATCTCACAGCATCAGCATGAAAAAGCTAAGCCGCTAGCTTTTACAGCATCCAACTACCCGCATTTTCGTTTCACATGCCAATTCGAGCAGGACTAGGCCAGACCTGAGATAACATTTGGAAACCACTACACCCAGACTCTTTACTTTTTCCGGCTGTACACCAAATTAAACACCCCAGTCACTGTTACATACTCTAAGTTGCTGCTCCACAACATAAAGTTCAGTAACTAATACTATTCCTGTCGGTTCCATTGGTTTGTTTTCATTTTTGTTGCTGTTCCTCCTGCATCCATGTTTCCTTTGCACTCAACTCGCCATCTCTTTTTCCCTTCTTCATTTTAATACGAAACAACAAACCGTTACAATTTTACATAATAGGGAGAAAGAGAAAATTGTGAGATTGCGAGCGTAACCGGCATGGTGTTGCCTGCTGTTACGTTACGTTGCTGATGTGCTGCCGTTTCGTTTCTCCTGCTCGTCCGTTTTCCTTTGTTGCGTTCTGCACACGAAATTATCCTTTCTCTACCGCCGTTATGCTGCTTTTGTTGTGCTCTAACAAAACGTAGTGAGGTGAAGTGTTTGCCAAGCCATTTTGCATCTACGTCTTCCACGTATACAGATGTTTATGAAAAGCTCCGTTTCTCTCTTGTCTTTCCATTTAGTATCACACTCACTCAACTCCAGTCAAGCGATACCATAGCACAACGGCAGCATAATGCATTCAGTGTAACAATGGGAAATTTTTCTGGAAATGGAAAGGAGACCGGGAGGGAGATTAAAATGAATGGATATTGATATTACATTTTTAGGTATCAAGGCAGAATGCAACAAGGACATATTGAAATGTAAGCAGTAGCGGAGTGTTGGAAGCTTCTCTGTTTCTCAAGTAGTGAACCTAGATACAAATGGGATAAGGAAAGAAACCATTGTTTGGTTTTGTATCTATCGAACTTTCCACAACGGCATCATCATCATATCTTGAACAAAATCATTCTCCTCTTCTGTCCTTGAATAAGCTAATGTGCCTGCTTCGTAATTTTCTGTTTAGAATAACAAACCACAGTGCATCGCACACAACCACTCGCCGAGGTGAATAAAAAGAAAGTAGTGTTGAAAGAAGGCAAGAGAATCGAGTTAGTTACGATCGCTTTAAGTACAGTGTAATACTCACTCCTAACACAAAACAAAAAAGACAGTGAAAAATGTACGCTAATAATGCTGTCCTCGAAAAAAAAGCCTAAACTTTTCCCAGTGAAAGGGAAACGGGGAAACCTCGAAATACTCCAAGGGAATAATAAAAGTATTTGAGTTTACTTTATAATGGGTCTGTATGCGCCTACTTTATTATGAAAATCACAAAAGTGGAAGAAAAAAAATACCACAGGAAAAAATCTACTGGGGGTACGGATGTTGACGGTGATGATGATGATGTTGATGACGGTTACGGTACACAATCGCCCACTGCCACTCTTTAATGCAATAGCCTGTGGAGTTGCCATTTGCTTGTTTGCTTGCTAGTGAGAGTGAGACTGGTCGGCCTCGGTTTTGTATTTGCTCACGGGAATGTAATGAGAAAATCGCTCGTCCCCATAAATATCTGCATAACACTAAAGTTGTAAAAAGTAATGTGACTTAATCGCCTGTCTCTTCTTCCTGTTTTAGAATTTGGGAATCTCTAACGGATGAGAGCCTGATTGTTCAAATAAAACGGTTATTTTGTCTCAAAAGAGAGATTTTTCTAAGCAGGCAATACAACTACCGCATAAAATACAACCACCTACCGGAGGCTATCCGATTTACACTATTGCGTCAAACTGAACTGCGACAAAGCTAAAAATATGAGATGAATGGCCCCCTTCTCAGTGTATTTGCCATTTAACTTAAACGTTAGCTCAAGATGGATTAGAAATCTACGACCATGATTTAATTCACTCAAAGAGGATCGTCAATTTTGAATTGTTATAATTTTAATTCCGAAGTAAGCTTCATTGATACTTTTTGCAATTTCCTTACAAATCGTACCCTCGAGGGACACGGAAGCGGGGGACAAGCTGGAATTACATTCTATAATACGTGATTTGTGAATCCATTTTAAATAATTGTTTCATTCGTCAAGTGCATCGTATCATCATACAATGGAGAATTGGCAAAGGGAAGTTGAAGTTTTCATTTTGATTTTTTCACTTCCGTGTACGTGCTATGTGCAATGCAATAACATTACACATCCCATTTCAAACCCTGAAGCAGTTTCATTCTTTTATTCTTGCTTACGTTCTTTCACTTTATGTATTTGTCTTGAATCCTCACCATTGTTTGTTTGTGTATTTCCTTCATCTCCCCTGTAATACTTTCCATTCTCCCAGTCGTTTTCTCAAGTGAGTTGAGAACCACAAAAGAAAAGCTCACTCACCTTGGCATCGGCTAACCTACTTTAGTTCACTTCGCTCCCACACAGCTCAACCATCATACAAGTATTATTATTTCCCAGGGGCGATAATAGCATTTCTTTTCGCGTCTGTTGCTGGCAAACTTGATGCTATTTGTACTTTGTTGTATTGATAGGAGGAAAAAGCTAAGGGAAACTTTAGTCTTGCCAAGGATAACAAAGTAATCTAATGCAATGGATACGTGTATATTTTGTATTTTTCTGTTCTACTTTTCTCCTTTCTCCACAAGATACTCTACTTAAAACCAGTTCCCTTGATGCTCTTTCATTCGGTTCAGGTTGTTAGCTTCTGTAACAACAACAGCTCCAACTCGGATATTGGTATTCTTTGTAACTGTATACAGCGGATTCTTGTTTGAGATTCATATGCCTATGTTTCCAATTCCTGCATTATTTGCTGTTTTTTCTTCCGCTTGGGGTGATACGAGTATGCGAGAAAAAAACTGTTCATACATTCCTTCTATTCCGTATTTTACGATATGGATTTGTGGCAATTACCGATTGCATTGAATTTTATATGAGACACTTTCTTCTTTATTGCAGCCAAGCGAGAGTTCAAAAATTGGTTCGCAATACAGGAGGCCAATAGTTCAATAGCACTACAATCTTTTTTTTTCTTCCATGTTAATTCACCAGAACCATTTTAACAAACAACCTTCTAGAATGGAGTAACGCAACGAAACATAATTTATTTTGATTGCTCTTTGGCGTGTGCGTGCTGTCTGGAATTTTACGTCAAAATGAAGTTAAAGCGTGTGGAGCTATGTATAGTACGTATTCAATAAATTGGGCACTGAATGCGTCAATCGGAGGCATGTTGAAGTGGGAATACTCATTTTAGACACTTCGATTGGTTCGATTGGGGTAGGTGTAGGTAGGTCATTCGAGGTTGTTAGTTCCATTGGGAAAAGTGTGATTCCGTGAGTCGAAATGGTTGTTTATTATTGAGGAATATTTTAAACGCGAACTACGTAATATATGGCACAAGTTCATCTGTCTTTACCAATAACAGTGGCGGTTTCTCTTGTTTGCTCATCGTTTTCGAGTTTTAAAGCGGAATTTATGCATATTGAGTTGAAATCGGTGCTCTTTATTTTTTCCCCATTCAAGCTTCTATTCGCTTTTATTTCCAAACTCGCACACACTCTCTCCTGTCCCTCTTTTACCCTCCGTGAGTTTTTGGCTCGTGTTCTATTTCTAGCGTTTTTGTATTAAAAAGGCAAAATTGATTTTTTCACTATACTTGATGTTACCACTACTGCCTCCATTTCCTAGCACGATTTTTTCTCCTAAAAAATGGGCCGACTCCACTTTCACTACAAAAAAAAACAGACAAATCTAGAGGAAGCTATTAGTTTTGCTCTTGTTATAGACATTGCATGCTTTCAAGTCCCGCACCATACAACTTATGTACGTATTAGCAATTGTCTGTTTTTATTATACAAACTCTTTGTATTCTCAAAATTCTCTTAAGGCTACCTCGGCATACTTCGAGAAAGTAAAAAAGAAGCAAGATTGACAGGTCATACATTACTCCGTCGACTCTAGAATCCGTGCCCAAACTCATGTAATATACCTAAACTTTCTATGCATGTACCTATCTAAATCTTTCAAGCCCGAAATAACATCA
Source organism: Cyphoderus albinus (assembly GCA_021029165.1). NCBI lineage: Eukaryota > Metazoa > Arthropoda > Collembola > Entomobryomorpha > Paronellidae > Cyphoderus > Cyphoderus albinus. Next base: position 18,361 of record VYYJ01000396.1, on the reverse strand, counting down.
TCGTCATTGTGTTCGTCGGTCGGTCCTTCACATTTTCATCTCGCTGGGCTTCCTTCCTTCCTCTCCTTCTCAGTTGAGAAAAGCTTGGACTAAGGTAAAATTACATAGGTACAGAAGTGACAGTGGCAGAAGTGAAACATAATAGCGTGCTGCTGCGATCCTCACAGCGTAAGACCGTCTGTTGTGTTACCTACTTCACCACTCTACTTCGCTTTCACTTCCCGTGTCCAAAAAAACACCATTCAGCGTTTCTATGAAGCCAACAGATAGAAATAACAATGCGAACTGTACACACTTCAGCATCATCATCGTCGTCATCATTTCTTTTCTTTCTTCTCATGTCAAGAAGTTAAAAGTAGATTAGTAAGTTTCACAGTTAGTTTTAATATCTTGCAGTATAAAGAAGTTATTTTATATTGTTGGTAAACGGTTTACATGGTTTATACTTTTTAACAACAACTTGCAAAAATCCATCTTCGCAACACTTCATAGTGTCTACCACAACGAATTAGTTCTGCCCATAGGTCAGAGTGAGTAGTTTTGGGTTCATATTTGTATGCTGTGAAAGATTAGTAGATTAAGAGCGCTGATGAAGGGTTTCCACGATACGAGTCTAAAATTCTTACTTAGGTTATACATCATGTCAACGCGTCTGTCCTTACCACATTCGCAAAGGAGTTTGACTCTGACAAGAAATTGTTTCTTAAAGTATAATTTACAAGGCACCAACTTTCATCATGTTGAAATGTATACATTTCTGACTGCGTATTCACTATATTTTTAGGCCTTTATCAATATATCAATATCAGCACACTTCTCGCTCTTGCTTGTCTACTTTCAAGCTGACGAGCGGTCGTACTAACCTAAAATAAATGAACTTGATTTTTGAAGAAAGAAACTTTTCCAGAGCGGGAGCAAAGCTTTCGAGAAGGAAACGAGTGGAGAGACCGCACACGCTTCTTCTACACTGTACCACCGACCCTGGATGTCAAATTTCTCTTCAATTCATCATCCTAATGATGAAAAATTCTTGAAAAATAATGAACAGTACGACACGATGTTTAATGCCGCACCCAGTAGTTACTCAAGCGTAGGTATCCACAGCTGCTCAAGGCTTGAATGAGGTTGGCTTTGTCTAAAAATCAGTAACAACAAACTGCGCCCTTCACTTTATCTTCCTTTTATCCTTACTAAAACATAAAACACGATGAGACTTACGTTCTGTGCTTAGTGCTTACTTTTGCTTAGGACTAGGAGCAAATGCGCTTCAAGTTAAAAAGTCTTATACGATGCTGAATTCCACACACTCCTACACGCTTCAATAGTAATTGTGTCAGTAGGCAACCGGCGCAGCAGAAAGAAAGCATACACTAACAAGAAAGAGAAAAGCCCGAAGTGCAGTTGTGATGAGCCAAGATGAGGCATGCCAACATCCACGAATTTCTCAAGCGATGTGAATTTTTTTGGCGATGGTATAACGAACATAACCTTGGCGTTTGTTTCTTTTCTTTTTCCCATTATTACTGCACTACTGCAGAGTTTCCAAGTTAAGTGGCGCTGTGCAATAATAATAAATAATGAAAATAATAAACCATTACGGCTAAGCACCATACAAAAACTGTCCATATGAAAATAATTACATGCAATTGAATTGACAGGACACAAATTGCTAGTCGTCTTTTATTTTTCCCAAACCTCTTAAGAGCAAATTGTCTCGCCTCCCTGCCATAGACAGATGACACACATGTGATTGCTTATTGCTTTACTCCATCATTATTTTTGGCCGAGGCGGAAACTGGGATGTGCCTCTCTTTCCGCTCGCATTTGAGTGAGCAACGATCCAAATATTTTTGTCTGCTAACTCAGTCAAACAAAAAGCCATAAAACATTGCTTCCATTATTCCCAAAATACATATGTTTAAATTATTGCACAACCATTTAGTTAATCCTGTCGGAACTATTCCTTCTGCTCGCTTTAGATATGTACGTCGGACCATGTCTCTTTCAGCCATTATTATGTGGAGCCAAGCCCTCGGGCTTTGGCTTAATATGAAAATCGCGGTATCTCGCAGTGAATGTGACTACCCGTCTCTGCAATAACATTTGGTGACATCAAATGCCCACTGGACTCTACAACTCACAGGGTATATTGCAAACAGCTTCCCTTCATCTGAATCATTTTTGCTGTGCCTCCAGCAAACATCATCTTTTATTGATGGAAAATGTCTGCCAGAGCTCATTTTGTGTGTTATTTGTAGATAGGAAATCGAGTAAAAAGCTGATGTGATGACGATGGCCACAACAAAAATGAATATTCCATTCTGTTAGAGTTAGCCACTGAAAAAGAATGAATGTGGAATTCCTTGTGCAAAGCAAGGGATTAAGCGCATTATAGTCGACTGTTGAATTTGTGTCCGCAGAAATAAATGTCACTGTGCAACTCTATAGGCAACCTAACATGTATTCAATATTACATGGGTCGTGCATTGAACGTTTTCTTTATTTAGAAATTTTTCATTCACTCTTACATACGCTATTTCTGTTCCAGGATTTTGTTACATTTTCAGAATCCCAAAACGCTGTGCTTCTAAATACCACAGAAAGAATAGCATAGTGGTTTCTCGTTGGATGAGTTTCCCACCAGTAGTATTTTGTTTTGATTTATATTATAATAAAACTTCTAAACCGAGACTCATTCTTTAAGAATCGGAGCAGACTAGAATCATTAGACAATGCATAATGTTATATTGCATGTATGGCCTTCGTGTTTGGAAGGCAACTCACTTTGCTCGAACATTACAAGTTGCTTCCCATTTCCCAGCACACATGACAAACACGGTAGTTTCTCGTGTGGCCATCTTACTTGGCATTCTTAAAAGGAAAGGAAAAGGGTAAAGCCAGAAGAAGGAAGAGTTCGCAGTGTGGTAGTTTGCAAGTTTTTCAAAAGGCACGGGACAACCACATCTGTGGAGAAAGTAAAAGTGGAGCTACATACTTGCATGGACCTTTACTTGCATTACAAGACAAGACCACTGTCGTGTGTGCGCGCTAAAAATACTTGAATGCTTTCTTTTTTACGTTGTAACTTTTGCAAAATATATGTGGCACGAAGAATGTACACATGAGCTCACATAGACAGGGAAATAGATAGCTAACAAGCAAGCAGCACATATTGTAGGCACATAAAAGCTCGGCATGATCAGACTTCCAAAGGAGAATGCTGAATTGGAAAATGAATAAGTTTTTTGGAGAAAAAATAGGAGCTCAGATCCCTCCTTCCTTTCTTTTTAATACTTTTATTGATGATGATATTGAGAGAAAGAGAGGGAGAGAATATCTATGAAGCTTTTTTCATCGTCCATTCTAAGAGAAAAAATATAGATTAAGCTGCTTTCCTCCTCTCTTTCTTTTTCCCTTACTGGCTAGTTTTCGAGCAGTCGAGAAGAATGAAAATCGGAATTATTTCTGTGTCAGTAGTGCTAGCATCAGTTGAGTACCCGCTACTTCTCTAAAATAAGATGGAATTAGTGAATATCGAATTCCAGTGGCAATGCTGGATTATTATTGCTTTAACTAATACACGAACGTACCCAAAACTTATTCTGTGGGCATCTTTAAGCACAGAATGGGTTCGACCAATTGTAAGGAATAAAAAGAATGGTAAGCCTCTTCCTAAATAAGTGCGGCTCTCAGTAATAACTTAACTAAAAAGAAATTATTTTTTGTTATTGTCCACCACTTGAATAAATCACAAAACGTATAAGCTAATAAGAAAAGTCGGGCAATTCCATATCCGATCACATTAAGCGCAGCAGTGAACCCGCCACTCCTCACCGATAGATCTTCGAAAACAATTCCTAGAACTGCTGAAACAAATACAGTAAAATTTGCGCAACTGTTTGCCTCTATTGAGTATTGTTATGGAAAGAAACCAAAACTATTATTGTCTGGCGCAAACCATTTTAGTTTGTCTTTCTTTAAAATGGCCAGACGCGCTAATAGTAAAGTTTGGTGGTCAAAATTAAATTTCTCACTGGTTAAAAATGAGCTCTTCTGATTCTAAACTATAACATATCCCAGCGAAAACCTTGAATTGACTACGGCAAATGTGCTTTGGATAAAGTTTAAAGTATTTGGCGATGGCACTATGATGTCTGCAATTTTAAATTATGTGCATTTATTGTTGACATTTTCATACTTTAAGCGTGAAATATGACAATTTTAAACTTCCGTGTCAAGGCAAAGGGCAAATAACCCAAGCGATGCTATCTTTAAAGCGAGTAAAAGAAAGACAAGGACAACCGAGTTAGCATTTTTATATCTCGATTGTTACTCTGTCTGTAGTGTGCATGCCACGTCAAGGAGCACAGGAGCAGTTACTTATAATTGCAAATGACAATTCATGCAATATCACATACATAACATGATATAAGTACAATTTTTGAAGATACTTTCCAACCAGCAGTACACCTATGTCAGTCATAAATTTATTCCAGTTGGACCGTTCCCTGTCGTTGTTTCCAACGAAAAAATATATACGCCCTAAACAACAGGATTTGGCACTATTACGAATGTCATTACAACTTTCTACTAATACTACACATACTTTACCACTTTCTTACTACCACGATAAAAGTAACAAAAGCAGTTTCTCAAGTCACAACCATCCAAACTTCTGCAGTCATCAAACTACCCGTTTTTGGTCCCACTTCTGTCTTGTACTCCCAAAGAAAAAGAATTCCTTTAAAATTTCTTCATGATGACGGTGTGATGTGATGCAATGTCCGTGTTTTTACAGCCTTTTTGACCATTACATCCTCCTGGAGAAGATGTAACTTTTTTCTTACTCTTCTTCACTCGGGAAATTAAAGCCATTTTTAGCATGTACTTAAAATACTACGTTGAAACCATTACATTTGAAAGAAAACTACAGTTATTACCCCGCTGCAGTAGTACTACATATTATTACACTGTGTGAGTTCATGCTAAGCAGAAGAAGAAAGCGAAAGGAAATCATCATGATGGTGTCACCAAACAACGAGCTAAATGCCCACATGGAAGCAAAAAATAGCATCAGCGGCAGGAAAAAAAATCATGAGCAGAGCAACTTTTGTGTATAAAACCATTAAAAGATTCTACGTGGAAATGGTTGTCGTTGTCAGCTTTACCAAACACGACTATTAGAGCAGTAGTTGCAGCATCATCATCATCACTATCACACTAAAAAAGAAGAAAAATCACAGTTATGCAAAGAAAAGCAGAATATACCTCTTTTTACATTGTCACACAAGACCACGGCCAACTCTCCATCGGGCGGGACAGACGGAATGAAATGTAGAAAGAAAAAAACTTTCAACTTAACTCAACTCTCTTTTGCAGCTCTCATGACTGCCATTATCTCGGCAATAATGTAATGTAATGTAGCAACTAAAGTAAGGCACGTAACTAATGCATGCACATACATCGGCTCGGCAGCAGTAGCGCTGGTGTCCTCACAAAAACCATTATTATATTATTGCCACGAAACTCCTGTTACAGAAACTGACTTCCACTGGAGTGCAGAGGCTAGTACGAGCACGAGTAATATAATATTGTACAGAGAGGCAAGCAGATACTATTTCTATCCTCACTTCTGTTCTCACTGTGTAATATACTAGGTTGAAAGAGTATCCAACATTCTTTTATGTACCGCTACCTACTACATTTCTTTCGATCTTGTGCCGTTCTCTTTTTCGTTCTGTTTTGTAAAGTTGAGTGAGAAAGAAGAAAGAAAAAAGTGTGGAATGACGAAGAACAAGGAGAGGAGAAAAAGGTCTTTTAATAATGTCAACGAAATGGAAAGGATGGAGAAGAAAAGGAGTGTGAGGAGAAGAGCCAAAGCTATTTTCGTTTTCGTTTTTCTCCACTTTCTTCCCGTCAGACTCACTGTGAGTGAGTAAATACAAAAGAATTCAATGCAATGCGGCATTCTATAACTGTGTGTATCCTGTTCGAGGCTAGTCGAAAACGACTAAAGCGAGCCCAAGAAGTGTAAAAGTAGGAGAGAAGGAGGAGGAAAGAGAAGAAAGATCGGATGCTTTTAATATATATTTTTTTCTATTTCTTTTTCTACTTTACACTTAAGAATGAAAGAAGAAAAGTGCTTGTTGAGATACATACGCAAATATCATGTGAAATTACTTTTCACTTTTTTCCCTTTATCAAAACCACTTTTACTTTCTCCAAATGTAAAACCGCTTTCCAAGAAGCATCCTTCTTGAAAGAGTCCAGGTTACTACTTGCACACTCTCTTCCATTATCGCAAAAGGTAATCTCTGTATCATTGTTCGAAATACTTTTTAAAAAGTGGAGCAACGGCAAAGCATCTCTTCTATTTGTTATTATTATAGGGGGAAAGTGAGATTAATGTCCGTACTTTCTGTAATATGCTATACAGAGAGAAAGACTAAAGTGAAAGTGCGATCACATTACAAGCGGTGAGATGCGACAGCAATAACAGCAGAGAGAGTTGTAGAATCTTGTAAGTCGGCAAACTTAAGATCATAATGCTATAGTGTCAGACGTAGTAGAAGCAATGATAGTAATAACCTGAGCTTGATGAGATATTATTTGCGTGGAGAGAAAAAAGTTGGCTAATATGATGATGCGTATGGAACTATACACATAGATAGGAAGGAAACTTGTTTATACCATGAAATAGTGGGATTGAAGCCAACGCTCGGTGCGGCTATTTTATCTAGAAAATTGTGGTAATGATGTTGACGTGAAAAATGGAATGAATGAATATTAGGTAACGTAACCAGAAACTTTAACATTCCTGCTTCAACCCAGCTACGATAATCTCATTGCGTGCATTTTTGAGGGCGGTTTATTGCACTCAATTCATACTATCTTTATGAGACATCTCATACTCATCACGACGGTATTTTCCTTTTATTTTCCTGGAAGAGTTTTGATGTCGCTCTTCTAGGTATAATCTGTTTTACCCCAAAATACTGTATAAAAACAACAACTTCCTTAGGCATTTTTTCTTGTTGGCTTCACGATACAAAACAATATGTCGAAAAGCGTCGTAAAATATGCATAATATTATATTTTAACTGATTTTGTGTGGGTGTCGGTCGGTACCACTGATGATAATGGTTCAGTTAAATGCACACTCACTGACTTCTCTTGAAAGGGAAACAGAATTGCAGGAACTCCTTTCACTTTACTTTACATGTTTGTTTTTGGTCTGCAAAAAACTGTTTTCGTTCCATCTTAGTACAAAAATAACGTGTACAACTACATGATGATGTCAAATCCTGCTGTACCCAAAGCCCCATCCTTTGGCTCAATTCTGGATAATGTGTGTGTTGGACAGAAAAGAGTAGGCCGGGCTGCTGACACGGTTGGCTTGTATTCAAGCTGTATGGGATGATATGCAAGAAGAGAAATTGGAAAGCAGTGTAAAAATGGTGTGGTGTGGTGACGGTGGTAAGCTTTTTAGCATGCCGTATAAGAGAGGAGAAAAGAACTTGTCTCAATTTTCTTTAAATATTTTATTGGGTGCACATGAATGCATCGTGAAAAGAGGCCATTTGGCTGTGAAATCCTTGTCTTTAACCATTTTCTTTTTCGCCCTTCTCTTTACTTCCTTGTCTTTTAGAAAAATGGAAATTCAGTTGGCTTTTAAGATAACTATGTGTAGTAGAAAAGTATAAAGAAAAAACAAAGTTGTACCAATCGTTTCCTTCCAAATAAAAAATCGCATCCCAGCATTTTACAGGACATAAATGACAGCAATACTTTGCTGTCTTTTCTTAACCTTCCATGTTTTGCGAGTAGAGTCTCTGTCATTCTTTGTACTTTTCCTGCGGAGAAGGAGTGTACAGCTCTGCTGACTCATTCACCATCTGACTGATTGTTAGTTAGCACTATATTTTCTATAATAGATGAGCACAGCGCCATTTCCACTCTTTCCATGCGTTTGTACCAAGAAGCCCGAGCAGTCAAAGGAGAGTGTCATTCTTGTGACCTCAATAAAAATCTATGAGAAAATTGTCATCATTTTTGATAATGACGACGAGACGTACAGAAACGACGCAAATGTAAGTGAAAAGAAGACACCTAAATTTCTTTGGCGCGCTGAAAGGAAGAAAGAAAGGATGTCATACAAGTTTTCGCTAGAAATAGATTGGAGTAGCATCACGCTGTCACTGTATGTTAGATTTTCATTCTGCTGCAAAAGTAGAGAGAAAAATATATGACTGGAGCATGCCCGTAGAAGCTATAATAACTTTTATTTTCCATTACCGTTTAATACAAGATTCGATTTGATGATAGAGAAATTGAACCGTCATTACTACTTCAAATGTATGTTTTTCCAAATTTCACACTCCCATTTCTGAAAATCTGCCGCACTTTTGTATCGCTGTAGATATTTATTTTTGTCAGAGTCACACGTGTCTAGTTTCACACGAATCGGATTAAACTCCAAAATGGGTTTGCTATGAAAGTGTGATGACGCTACGAGGACAAGCTAGCGGCAATTGAATAAATTGAAATGAATGCTTTTATTTATTATGCATTCTATTGCAAAAAATCTCATTGGTCCGTTTTCCATGTTGAATCAGTGTTTTATGCATACGCGAACATTACTCGGAACAATCTGTGCAACTGAAAACGCTTGTGTAGAGTAATTTTGTTTCTTCCATTCACAATTCCGCATTCATGTGTTTGTACTATGTACACTTACTGAATATTGTATGTACAGTTTATATTTAGTACAATTTTGATATTGTGCTGATCAGTTCGGGGGAAATTACAAAAAGACAAATACGTGGAACTTCCATTCAAAATAGTTGGAATTCATGGTCACATGAGTCTTTCATAACAATATGAATGAATAAATAACAGATTATAATATGAGGGTAATTCAAGCACAGCCACTCTTTCAGTTATTAAGTAATAGGAGGAGAAAATTGTAAACCTCCTCATAACTCAACAATCCGGAAAATTTACTTTGGTCTATATCACTGAAAATCCCCTCGTACATATTTTGAACATGCTACATACATGTCGATATCGAGAAACTAGTGCAATGGAACATTTACCTATCTTTTAAACACCATCGGTGTCGTAGGGTTTCTTTTCTTTTCCATATGTTTCATTACGATCAAGCAAAGTATTGTGAAGGCTTGCCAACAGGGGACGAGAAAAAGAATCCGGATTGATTTTTCTATTGCCAATTTTTTACATTATTGCTCCATTTTCCATTTCTTCTCTCCTTCCCAAAGTATCCAACGAGCGACTAACTACCTCCTAAAGTGTTACGAACGTTTTACTGTTTCCCTTTCCTAACCTTTCTTTCTCCACGATTCAATGAACGCATTGGAAAATGGACGGACTGCTAATAGCAGAACCATTGCTAACTCAACTCACTAATGTATGTATAATGATAGATAATGGTGTCTATTTGGATTGGAAGGAGATGGTGCTTCTACTGACACAATGCTGCGCTCCATACCAGGCTCTGATAAGATGTGGTGCAGATGCCAATAATGTAATCTGTCCTTCGTATTTCATCGGTAACATATTTTGGCAAGTGAAGAAGACACAGAAAAGGTATAAAAAGCTCTTATGTTCGAATTGCTCTTTTGTGCCTAAATTTGAAAATAACACTAATGTGCGTGTGTGGGTTGCGTACTGAATTTGAAAGTAAAATTTTCAGGTCACATACAAATAAGGCGCGCAGCTACAATCGCACAATTCATGTACATTTGCATGACACGCTGTTTTCAGTGCAATGAAAGATGCTCGCAAAGAAGAAATCGATGCAATTTTGCACTTAGCTTTGAGTTTATTATGCAGTTCAGCATTCAGCATTTTGTGCCTACAAAGAAGTAACAGAAATGTTATTGTTCCATTTTCTTTCTGTTGCTGTGAAAAATTAATGTTCCCTAAGGATTTTTGTTTCCAAAGCCTTCGCCTCCGCCTCTGCATGTGCTGCGCTCAAATAAAAACTGCGATTGTTTTGTATTCCAGTTTTTTGGATACAAGTGGCAAATATGTTAAGATGCAACAGTCTGCATCTTTTCTGGAATCATTGTCACTCTACTTTAGAGTCAGAATAAGAAAAATTTCACAGCTGAATTTAATGCCATTCTCATCCCACACGAATATTTTTCCCAACGTCTTAAAAGATTTTGTCGCCATCATTCACGTAAAGTCAAAAATTTTAATATGCTCAGCATGGTGTTGATGTAAACCTCGTATTATTATTTGTGAAAATATCGGTCATGTCAAAATTACGAGAAAAGTGCGCCATATTGTATCTGTATTTATATAAATACATACATCTTTCTCCCTCCTGCTGATATTATTGCATGTCAATATTGTTTATTTGGAGACCTGTTCCCTTGTCGTTCCTTGTGCTTGGGAAAGATACGTAACATTGCTGTGAAGTAAAACGTTACGAGCGCCATAAATAAAGTAGCAGAGAGATATATTATTGCGTGAGATATTATCATCTTACTTTCGGTAGAGCGAAGGGAAGATACCAAACGAAAAAGCAATAAAGTCAGGAAGAAGGCATAATAATACCTAACTCGACACAACCAGGCGAATGGAATGAATGGCTCTATATTAAGCTTCAATTTTCATAACGGTAAAACGTGGGAACAGAACAGCAACAGTGAAGACATCGCAAGATAAGAAATCACAACATGTGTCTTTTTGTCATCACTTTATGCTCGGCTCTCACATATTGAGCATTTTTATGTGTATATTCTTCATAATACTTACGATTGGATCAAGGACAGCAAGATATTTCAATATTTATTTTTTGGAAAGCAATCTATCTACTCCGATCTCCGTATACCAAGTAGTAAGAAAAGAAATGCTGTAATACAATAACGTTCAAGAAGAAACGCAATAGTAGGTACGGAATGCTTATCAATTCTGCAGAAGTTCTTTATTGGTCCATAGAAAAGCTCAAAATAACAGCGTTACACTGTCCTTTCTCTACCACAAAAATTTAATGCATAAGCGGATTCACCCGTTCAATATGCAAATCCTATTCAGCGTTTGATCATTCAACGCAGATCATTCATATACTATCATCGGCAACAAAACGTTGACTTCAATGGAGAATCTTTTTTATAACCTTATTCTCTTCCGCATTACTCAGCGAAGAAAATGCTTTCTTTCCGCAAAGTTAGGAACAGTTGGGAAAAAAGCAGCTGAGATTGGCAGTGACTTTATTACGTTTCTTTTTTGAAGCTGATAAATACATACATCTTTAACAATGACACTTTCACTAAACGGTCACTTTATTTTATGCTCCATCTGTCTACTTATCACGAGTTTTATCGAAATAAGCCAAGGTAGAAAGTGATGGCCAGGAGATTGAGTTGAGAGTTGGCCATATGGAATAGAAATTGGCTTTTTTGTTTGGGGCATCGTGAAAGGATATCAAGCTAAAAGGCATAAAAGCTAAGGGCATTATTTTGTTTTAATTTCAACACATGCAAGAAATTCGGCAAACAACTTTTCAGTGTTGTTGTAGCGAATAAATGCGAAAGGTCGTCTTGATCCTGTAGGCACGCAAAATATCCTTTGATCCTGATACTGTTTTGCTATTCAATACGCTTAGTAAAAATAAGGAAAATTAAAAAATACTCTAAAAACAAACATTTATATTTTCATCGATGATCTCTTAAGTACATAAAAGCACACCGTCCGTATTAAACACTGCTCAGATAAACAGTGCATTCATCAAAATTAATATTTATGAGAAATAGGAAAAAGGAAGAATTTTGTTTACATGCTTAGATAATATGACCTTGTAGATTTTTGTAAATTCGGGGAAAGGAAGTAATATTGGTCTTGATATTGTTTTATTTATGTAGGTCAAAGTAGGGTAAAGTAAACTCAAAAATTTAAGAAAGGTCTAGGATCAAATCATATGTGGGCGTTGTTGCTTGTTAATATACTGGTTTGGCTTTGCCACACCAAAGTTTGCTTCTAGCTCCGAGAAACTCTTAGAAATGATGGCATTTTCAACAGATTATCTTTGTCCTATCTTTTAATGAAGGAATGTTTGAAAGAAACAGAATGTATTTCTATTCTCTGTCTGCAGTCAAATATTTTTATTGTTGACCAATGAAAACTTAGGATCGGTTTTGATTGAACAATGACAAATGCCACCATTCCTAAGAGTTGTTCGGATTATGAACTTCAGTAGAAAAGTAACCTTTAATCTTTTTGTTATTACAATTATTGAGCAACTAAAACAACAGATTTTATAATGAAATATAATAGTTATCTAATTTTCAGTTTCAATCGACTCTTTTATTAATTCGTACCACGTGATGTGCGGATATTTAAAAAAACATTTTTAGGCGGAGGAAAAGGCAGAAGATGAAGAGGCGTGCAGGAAGCAGAGCGTTAACGATCAAATCAAAATGGTATTATGTGTAGGGACTCGGTCGTGCTAAATCACTGTAAGACTTAGAGGATTAGTTTGTGGAGACAACTTTCTTTGAACACAATCCGGATGGAATGAAATGTGGAGAGTCTTGTTGAACGGAAAACGGAAAGATGAATTAATGGTGGATAGATAGCGGCAAAACAGATAAAATAAAATGGTGACTGATGTGATGAAGAAGGGAGGGCAGAGTATAATTTCTTAATACGTACCTTGTCATGGATAAACACGAGACGACATTGCCATCATCGTTAACAATATTTAACATCCAGATTTACACTCCGTGTTCCTTAAATAAATATTCCGCTTTCAATCTCGACTCCTAGAAAGAAAGCAACTCCAATAAAAAGCAGTATATAGGGACTAAACAAGCGCACATTAAAATTGCAGCCACTACTGAAACATTTTGTAAATACATTTATTCAATACATCAAACAATCCCGTTCATGAGAAGACGAGAGAGGAGATGTGACGCAGATCTTCCCAGTGGTTGGCGTTGGCAGCCATAGGCTAAAAGATAATTAAGGAAGTAATATATGATGCCATGGATGGGATTTTGCCATTTTCTCTCCTCTCTTTGCTCATTTTCTCCTTCCTTTCTTTTTCGCTTGTTTATCGCTTAAGCTTCCAGCTAGCGTCGAGAAAAGCTTTAATAAATTTCCTCAGCCTCCTCATGCTCTCTTCTGTAAATTTGTCATTAAAAATTAACTAGTTCTGTATTAAGCGCTCAGAAACGTACCGAATGAAATGAAGGAAGAATTAAGGATGAGAAGAAAATGTTAGAGAAAACAGAATACGGAGAAATGGTAATTTAAATGGAGAATAGAAATAGGGAAACGGTCCATAATGTACGGTATTTATAAGCTGTCTCAATAACAATTCCAGTCGGTTTTAAGCAGTCTTCCCTGATTAATTGACTGACAAGAAGAATAGTGCTATATTTTGTTCTGGACGGATTCCATTCATTCTTGTCAGAACGAGGTGTGGTTTATGCATATTTTCTGTCTTATTAACATCAACTTTCAAACTTGAGTTGTACACAAAGAATAAAAAATACAATAGTTGTCCAATAGACATGTTTCTTTCAATATAATATATCGAAATTGAAATGTTTGGATCGGTTTATTCAACCTCATTTACAAAATACCAGACAATTTCCTTTGTTTACATACAACAAAATAGTTCGGATTCAGTGAAGTGCTTTGATTTGGTCATTTATAAAATAATTTTTATTAACATAAGACAGAAGGAGGTCAGACTAAAAATGCGAGAATTACTTTTGCTGATATAAACTGAAATTAGGAAAATGAAATTTAAAACTTTCCAGTAGTAGCCAAATCCCATCTAAAGTGTGCGAGCAGCAACAATAAAAGAAAGATCCATAAATAAAACTATGAAAAGGTCCAGATGTGTGCATTCAAATTAATACTTTTTAAACACGTGTAGAATAAAAAAACCGAATTCTGCGTGCGTTGTTTAACTTGCGCGAATAAAATTTAAAAAATCGTGTTTCAGAGACATTCATGAAGATACAAAAGTATGAATTATGATTGCCGGAGTACATCCGTCAACAACCGCATAATCGTCATTTCAAAAGGTATAGCTGTTAATATACAAAAGCCAAGGATATTATAATTATTAACAGACAAAAGCGGAAATTGAAAATGAAACAATGCAAAATTACGTAAATTTCAGTTTCATCCATTGCTGCTAGGCTAGAACTGCAAGCTATCAAAATGGATTGTTGAATGTCTACATACAAAAATCAACATTTTAATAAACTGATGTGAATATTTGGGTAATCAACGGTACGTGAATTAAGGAAAAATTTTGAATGAACTTTCAGTCGGAGTCGTTGTACCCTCCGACGTTTGTGCCACACCCTTCATTCAGTTCACGGCTAAGAAATAGGAATAAGACAGTGACACAATACTTTATTCTGTTGTAGAGAATCATTGTGCAAGCTTTTTGATATTATCACTTTGTGGGTTCCCACATTCCGACTAAGCTACACAGCTTATAACAGGCAGTATAGTTAAAACCGTCAGAAGTCTGCGTTTTGAATGATGAATTAAACATAATAGCTTTTCGTGTGATAAAGTAGCATATAGACGTTCTTTCTTCTCCTGACGTATAGGCATTTACTTACTCCACAATAAATTAGTAACAATGGAATTATACTGAAGGTAAAAAGACTCACCGAGGCGAACAACTTTACGGTTAGACTTGACGTATTCCCAAATAAACAACGCAACGTAAAGTAACTCATATCAATTAAGTTTGAATAATGGTATGGATTAAAGTGGTTCCAGAAGAAGGATTTAAAACTTCAACTGTTGTGACTTTCCATCGCGTCAAGTTTATCAATGTATCAAAGTATTTTGACGACAGAAATATGTCGCGGATAATTCATTATTTCACTACCCAGATGTGTCTCCTTTAGCTCTGCTTGAGTTAATGGAGTTCTTTCAGTTCTTTTTTTTTTAAATTGCAGGTTGGTTAATGGAGTGTTAATCATCGCCTCAGTTCAAATAAGCATAGGCAATATTTTGATATTGATGAGATGATGCTGTTATGCATAATTACATGATACAATAACGATAATGAGAATTATTGAAAATGCCTTCAAGTTTCAAATTTAGATGGAATTATATCTACTTTAATATTCTTATATAACAGAATTGCATTGGCGTCAGCTTGTTTAGCACCCAATATTTGAATAGAAATTGACATTAAAAAATTGGTTTTTTTAAACAGAACAATTGCAACGGACTGCGTTGTTTAGACCCACGATATTCGTCTCATTAAACAAAACCCATGACAAGTAATACATTGTCCCAAAAAATGAAGATCAATACTTGACTTTAGTATACTTTGCTTTCACGGAAGAATGTAGAGAAACGCATTATGCATTACTGTTGGCAAACCTGCAAGTTCATTTCATGTAGTTGATTATTGTTAAGTAGAAAGCAATTTCCTCTAATTCGACACAAGATCTCATTTTCGATTCTTCCATGCATTTCACCAAATTTATCACGCCATAAATACCATGAATAAATCATTCATGTAAGTGAAAATGGAATCTCCTTTTTTACCGTATGCACACCAGAATTTCTGCGACATTGCCTTTGATGCTTCTCTGTTGACGAAGGGTTGAAATTGTAAAGTGCAATGTACATTCATTTTTTATCCTTCAACTTAAAAAGTCTGGATAAAAGACGAGAACTACCTATTCAAGTTGGATAAAAAATCATTCAAGCCCACAAACTGTTAAATAATGCTGTATTCTTCATTATTTGAGCTCACGCTAAAAGTTAATAGAATTCTTGATTTATGCCTATTTCAATTTTTGAAGCATATTTTACAATTTGCGTCACCTTTCTTGAAGGTCAACTTCAACTTGGAATACTCAAAGGTTATTTATTATTAGGAACAGAATAGAGAGTCGTTTTTGTTTGCATGAGTGCAAATGACACAGAAACGTGGTGTTGAATTTTATTATCGCTTTCACTGTTTTATGTTTCAAAATTGTTTACGCGATTGAAAGCTACAGCAAATTGTAGCAGCGGAAAATAAGGTGCATTATTTTATACACCGTGATTAAGTGTCAATCAATGGCAATTGTTTGGGAACACATGGTTCGTAATTAGCACATCGATTTAAAACTAATTGCAGTGCAGGGGGAATGATTTATCCCCTTTCGTTTATTCTACGGTTATTCACATTCACTGTTCAACCAATAAAATAGGCATTAAGCTGGCCATGTCCTTTTATTGCAGCTGCACCCTGGTTAATGGAATCTGTCGTGTAGGCATTCACGCTTAATGGCTGTCAGAAGGCCAAAGGAAAAAACCTGAAGGAGAAGAAAATAATTGTATTACCTCTCGCACTCATCACTCTTATATAAGATTAATGGTAAAACTGAACAGGAGCTGAACTCATTTCCGGCTATTGCAAAGGGCCAGAATATTGTCTTGATGTAATCAAGAACAGGAAACTGGCGGCTGCTTTTTATTATGTGTTGTGAAGCAGGAAAAATGGTGTTGCCCTGCTCAAGGCCATACGGTCCCCCGCAGAGAGGCCATGAGAAGTAGGTGGTAAAAATTTAATTTGGAGGGAAGACGGAACGAGAAAACAATTGCCATGTTTGTTACCATTACTCGGATTCTTTTAGGGACAAGGCTTTGCTCTTCGTTTTTCACAGATTATGGCTAAAGCCCTACTCTAAACTTGATTTCATTACGAACAGCTTCCACTTTGCTGAAATACTTTTGGTTCACCCTTTCATTCCATTTGTTGAAAAGGAAAACAGCTTTTACCGCCCATGACGAAGATATAAAACGAAGCTCTGCCAGTATATATCTGTTCCACCATTCATCTTTTCTCTTATCCTTCACAGACAGAATGCATCCTCTGCTTCTTATCAGTTAAATTGAGCATCAAAAGAGGAAAGGGGAGATGGTTAGGTCAGAAACAAAAACGAAAAGGGAAGTACAAAAGAGACGGCGAAACTAAAAACCGAATTTCGGGGTGACATTAAATCAAAGGAGGGAGGAGAAATGCTGAAAAGGAGAAAGAAGATACATCTCGACTTAACCAACTACTTGAATGATTACCGTAAAATCAAATGAATACAAAAAGTGCATACGAAGCTGTAATAAACGGTTTAAATTAAGTCAGAGTTGATGTATTGAATATTTTTTTAAAATTCCATAATACAAAATAAATAAGAGTCAAATCCAATGACAAACTCACATAAATGAGAAATCCGTACACTGGTTATATTTCTCGTGACAAATTCCAAATTGCGACAATACGAGTAGGTAATTATTTTGATTGGAGACCGAAAGATTTATAAAGTAAATCACTTTTGAGTGCACAAAACATGTTATGACCCTCCGTAAGCTTCTTAGGTTGTAAATTCCACGTAAAATCCCGGTGTAAGCTGTAACAATTGCCGGTTCGTCAGAAAACAAAATTTTGCCGAAATAAAAGTATCTCGAATCTGGTTCCACATTGATTATGTGAGAAATATACGCTACCAGTAAATAGTATTACCACGATAAGCGCCACGTGTATCTTATTCCATTCTTACTCTTTGCCTAATTCTCACCACTGAAGGTTGGTTCGCCTACGTACAAGTTAAATCTCTGCCTAAATGGGAGTTAAAGTGAAACTCCAAGAGAAAAGATTTGGGGGATTTCTGCGAGGGAAAAATAAGAACGAAGTAAATGACAAACGAATTTATCTTTTCCCTTCGAGGCTCCTACGATTCTTGTTTGCAGTTTTCCAACTGATAGCTTTCATTGTTTACGCATGTGTCCTTTGAGTTTGAGTGGGCCTTGGCCTTTTTTCTATCCTCGTGTTGTCTGTGAAACTTATCCTGGATTTTTTGACTTTTCTCTAAATCTTAATATTTTTATTACCTTGAAATTCATTTTCAAACGACGGATATCACAAAACGTTTCATTTTTGACGATTAAAGTTTTTAAACCAAGTTGTTTATCACACTAAGGCTAACGGTGTACTTACATTTGTTGTTATTGTTTACAGTACGAAAGAATTAGAGATTAGAGAATATCATGTATTCTACAAACAACCCACTTACGGTAACTGTAACACAACATCTTTAATGGCTTCAGGGTATTTTCAATATCAATCTTTCTACCCAAAATGTAATATAATTTAATGTTACAAAAGTAATGAAATCTCATACGGATAGAATAACACGATATACGCTGCTATTATGTATTTTTCTAATACTTTCCAGTACGTAGCACCTTAATTTCTCTTTTATATAGTTTATATGCTCTCTTATAATTACTTTCGAATTCTTGCCGGATTTGACTTAGGTTAGGTATGCCCTAAATGACCGTCAACATAGGTAGGACT
>VYYJ01000395.1:0-63283 GCA_021029165.1 Cyphoderus albinus | reverse complement strand
TTAAATAAAAAATACATCGACCCAAAGTCCGGAGATGACGATTACATCCCTTCGTACAACGAAGTTGTGGATGGTGATCAATTATCTGACGATGAAAAGTTTGAAGAGCAACGTGAAGAATTTGAACATAAATACAATTTCAGATTTGAGGAACCCGACCAGGAATTTGTATGTGTTATTATTTAAAACTACAAATTTATTCCTGTAGAATAGCTACAATAAACGCATATGTTCGTCTTGTAATTTTAGATTAAAAGATACCCTAGGACAATCCAAGATTCAATGCGAAGAGACGAAAGCAAGCGAAAAGATCAAAGGCAAAAGGTTAAAGAAAGGAAGGAAGATGCAAAAGCGAGAAAGAAAGAAGAGGTGCAACGGTTAAAGGCATTGAAACGGAAGGAAATCATGGACAAAATTCAAACTTTGCACCAAATATCTGGAAATCCTGATCTCGATTTGACGGAGGTGGACATTGACGGGGATTTTGATCCGGCAGAGTACGACCGTCGAATGCAAGAATTGTTTAATGACGATTATTATCAGGAAGGTGCTGATCCGGATAAACCAGTCTTCCCATACGATGAAGAAATTGATGATGAAGGTAATAATGATCCGATATTTCTTTACTCCGACTCTGTAGAACACTTGTATTCTCTCTAACGACAGAGCAACATTAAATTACTATTTTTCCAAACGTAGAAAATTGGGCAAAGTGGGTTCCACCAGGCGAAAAAGATCAAGAGTCCGACCAGTCCGAAGAGGATGAGGAAAGTACCGACAATGAAAATGTAAGTCATTTCTCTGTCGTTTTAAATAATCAGTCAGTTTTATCAGAGTTAGGGATAATTAACTAACTACATAACTATTGATGTAGGAATCTGGAAATGATTCCAGGAAGATAAAAGTGGAAAAGAAAAGATCAACACAACAAGAACTAATTGAAGCATCAAAGCGTAAACGAGGACGTAGAAAACGGTCTGCTTTTCTAGATGCTTTAGAGCGAGAGAAGCCCAAATTCGATCCAAAAGTCCATAAATCATTTGAAGAATACTTTGATGAATACTACAAATTGGATTTTGAAGACTTGGTTGGCGACCTGAAATGCAGGTTCAAGTACCACAAAACAACTCCAAACGATTTTGGGTTATCTATAAATGAGGTGAATATGCTTTACCTATCTATTTACGTACTTCATCGCAAGACATTCAGTAGTAATGAATTCATCCTCCAAATGCTTTCTTTTGTAGATATTAGGTGCAAATGACAAGGAACTAAACCATATGGGCATCAATAAAGAAAACGTTTCAATACCGAAGTGCAAATGAAGAAGAATACGAGGTAAAGGCTTATAAAAATAAGAAACGACAGGAAGACCTTAAGAAACGCACTCTTTCATCTGTTTATGAAAAAACACAAAGGTACTATAACTTGTTGGATTTAGTTTCAACTCCCCGACTACTCTTTTCTATAGTAAATGAAATAATACGTTCAATTAAAATATTTTTGTTTAATAGTTCCGAACCTACGGAAGAAAATGAAGATGACATTGAAAGTTCTAACAAAAAGAAGAAGAAGAAGAAGAAGAAAAACAAAAATAAGCACAAAATGTTACAAAACTCAGATGACCAATCGGACGAGTGTGACATTCAGTTACAGCTCGAAGAGTCTGTTGATGACACTGCAAAACCTCAAAAGTCAAAGAAAAGGACAAAGAATGAATCCGAGGACAATCTCACGAAGGAAGAACCTGTGGAAGGTACATCCACACTTAAAAAGTCGAAGAAAAACAAAGGCGATGTAGCAAAGTCACCATCTCCTCAAAAGCCAACTTCTGAATCGCCAACTACTCCGACCCCGACTGGTTTATCAAAGCGTCAACGCAAGAATTTAAAACGAAAAAGTTTGAACGGCAGTGTTGAAGTCATATCCGATGACGTCCCCGCCCACGGTAAGAAGAGAGTAACTGACGAGCCATCTGAAGGCCGCAAATCTTCCAAAAAGGGCAAAATGTTGGAGGTGCAAACAGATAAGAAAAGTTTGAAAAGGAAATCAAAAAATGCTGATGAGACGAATGGCATAAATGTAGATGAAGATCGACTTCGAGCGTATGGTCTAAACCCGAAGAAGTTTAAAAAACGAATGAAATACGGCGCGTCAGTAAACCAATAGTTTTTACATGATATTTTTATGAGGAATTATTCGAAACGGAAAAATATAATAAAGATTTTATTTCAGCACATTTTATACATTTTAATGCTGCGATGAATTTTATTCAAATCTGAGTTTTATTTGCGTCAATCATGCCTTAAATTAACAAAAGTCATTTTGTTGAAATTTTGTATTCTCTAATCCGCGAATTACAAAGTAACGATTAATTTATAAGTACTTTAAAAAGATAACATTCAGAAACCAAACTCTTTATCAGTTCTAGATTTTACACAATATTTTAAAATCCATTTGCAGGACCCATGAAATGAATTTATTAACTTTTATAAAATGCATTTTAAGACTTGCGCCGCTATTTTTTACAATTGTGTAACTTACGTAGATTTATGTGTAACGCATTTTTGCAAAGAGGCAACATACATAATAACGTTTATGAACTAGTTTACTAATTAGTTTTTACTTACATATTTAGTAGCATTTACCTAAAAACCGTGTCTAGCGTTTTGCGATTTTTTGGCACACTGTGACGTGTATTTGCAGAAATTTTATATACAGTTCTGTCACTAGAAATAGGTCGTCGCGTCGGTATACTGATTAACGTTTAATAACTAGCATTTATTTGTGTATAATTACAGTCGAGTAGCACAATAATAAAAACTTTTGTAATATAACGTGGTCACGTTGTAACGTCAACATCACTACTGCTCTGGACCGTGTTTGCATGTGAATGGTTAGGCTGAGTGTAGCCCTGCTGCCTGAAATCAATGCGGGCTGCTAAAGCTCGAAGTGGATTTTTGTACTTGCCATTACCGGACTTCCTCTTTGCCGTGGGAATATTCTTTTTCATGACAAGCAAGTCACTTTCTCTTCGAACTGAACTGATATCGAGTGATTCGCTGTTCGATGCTGCTGCTGAAGTGCACTCCATGCTTGATGGCATTGCATCTTCAACAGAAGCTGAATTGTCAATGCCTCCGTTCTCCATTGTTTGTCCGTGTCCATTACTCAAGCATGAGGATGTCATCATTCCAGCGGGGTAATGAGCGACCTGCGTGTAGCTCTTTACGCTACAAAAGAAACTTTGGAATGCTTCATCTTCAGGATTCGGAACACTGACGAATACCTGCTCAGATTCTCCCGGCATCGAAGGACTTTGATGGCTGATTGGTCCGGTTGGATTATTGGGACAGTTGCTAATACTATTGGCAGTGCTAGCTCGTGATTCAATAACTGAATAATTATGGCCAGGATGGATTGGTGGAATTGAGTTGACTCCGTTTCTCTGCTTGCTCTGGTGACCGCCTCCCCCCTGTCTGTGCTTCTTAGCTTTGGGTTTCGTTTCGTTCAATTCATCATTTGATGAACTTAGAACGGTGAGAATTTGAAGAAGGTTGGATGTTGTGGGTGGTGATTGGGCTACCAATGGAAGTGCTGAGTTACTTGGTGGTACCGCATTGACCTATAAAAGTTGTTACACAAAGAATTATTGTAACATTTATGTCTTGTTTCTTGTTTCATATAAAAAAAGATACCGACAGTTTTTTTTTGGTATCGAAGAAGCCACAGCAAGGTCAATAAGGACCTCTAGGATTACACGCATTTACGCAGTAATTTTGTTTTGCGAAGCTTGGTTAAAAGTTAAACATCACTACAGATTTACTAGGCAAGGAAGCGATATTAACCTCTATTACATTGGTTGTTGCTGTGAACGTTTGTGGAACAGGATGTTGTTGGTGGTGATGGTGGTGTGGCTGCGTTTGCTGCGACGGGTTTGTTTGAGACCTCTGGTTCCAAGTCTCATAATTTCCACAACGTCTCCATATCTCCTTTGTGAAATTCGCTTGGCTGTGCTTCTGGCTTCTCCAATTCTTCTTGCGAAACCTGACGATGCATAAAAATGTACAAAGTTACTTTGCGTTTGTGGTGTAATAATGGAACGGAGTACAAAGCTCAAACTGGGCTGAGCCAGTTGAGCGTCTATAGTAAAATGCAGTTGACATATCAAAATCCTGTAAACGTACACTGGGGAATTCTCATAAGATCTGCAAATGATTTCCGCCACTTCTTGGCCTCCGGACGAAAATTCTCCATCTTCAGAGAGATTTTCTGTATCACAGTGATAGCCACTCCTCGAGATGAACATAGACTTCACTTTGTCAGATCTGCAAAGAATTGGGGACTGTTGGTGGCCTGTTCCCGGCTGAGGCTGCTGCTGCAGCTCTACATCTGAAGCACTTCCTCTGCGATTATTACATGGAGTGCCATTGTGACTTTCATACACCGGGGCATAGTTACTCATGTTCGTCGCCTTTGATGTCAGAGGAAGAAATTTTAAATTTTCTTGCCGTGACATTGCTTCGCTGAAACTGCTGCTACTACTACTGTAATTGTAGGCTGCTGCAGAGTTCTTGTAGAAATTTGAAGATGATTTATTGGCAGTCGCTCCCCCGTTGTTCGACGAAGGAGTATTGATAATTGCAGAGGCCGAGTGGTACATGGGAAATCCTCCGAGATTAGCTTGGGCATGGTTACTACTACTACCGTTATTACGACTACTTCTGGTTAAGGAGTAAGACTTCATTGCGGGCGTTGGGGGAGTCACAGGGTAGAAAGGCATGGGTTCCAATTTCCGAGGAACAAATTCATCAAATTTGTTCACTCCTTCTTTTAAGCTTTCTACTTGTATTGGCTCGAACTTGCGGATGTCGTCGTAATCTATAATTCAGAGACAGCTTTCAATTATGTAAACCCGTTAGCGTTATAGAGAGTTGATGAAAAGATAACCTTGATCCGGGAAGAGTGAAAGCGTACCTTTATAAAACGACTTGGAAGAATCTTCATTGTTTATTTTCTCGGAGGAATCAATTAGCGAATTGCCTACTGAATTGAAGTGATTGTTTGTCCAAGTACTAATCCTTGGATCTTGTGACCCAATTTCTGTGGTACCACCATTCTCATGACTTTCACCGCCAGAAGTTATGCTATTCACAAGGGGAGCGAGATCCTTCAGTTCTGTTGGAGTAATGGGCTGGGTCAAGTGTCGTGATGATCGTGGTCTGAATTCACTCGGATTATTATGATCTACTGCATTATTTGTATTCATGGACTCATTTCCACGTAACTGCTCCAAAGCAGCAGCCGTACTGCTAATGCTTCCTAAATCAACAGAGTTCTTTCTCCATTTACTAAACCGTTGGTCATGCTCAAGTTTCATGAAGAAGGAAGCTTTCTGAGCAACACTGAATCCCAAAACAGGCTCTGCATTTTCTTTCTCTGATGAGTCCTTCTCTCCGCTAGTGTCTTCGACTTGATTGTCATCGTTAGTTTGAGAATTTCCCTTCTGGGTGATCTTACTGCTGTTGATATTCGTCAGAGAATCAGAAACTTTCGGCTTTTCAAACAATTTTCGAAGAAAGGCCGACTGGCTGCTCGAAAATTTTGACCAGTAGGACTGGTTTCCTGCGGATGGGCTCTTTTTCAAATTGTAGCCTCCACCTGCCGAATTACTTCCGCTGGCATTGGTGCAGTTCCCATTCTGTGAATTCTGCTTACTTCCTGTGCCAGCTGCTGCAGCAGCTGCCCTGTCACGATCGCTCTCTTTCTGCAACATTTTCTTAATGAAAGAAACACCTTCAGCATCAGAGAAGGAGTCTTTTTTTACCACTGGAGAACTTTTCCGATTCTGTTCTTCGACCTGAAGTTTTCCTATGGCTTGGCTCTTTGTTGTTGGCACTGGGCTTGGGGTTGACTCCAAGTTTTGGCTGCTTCGAGTACGGCCAGACTTGTTGAGAGCTGTGTCCGATTTATTATTACATGCTGCTAAAACGGATGGAATTGCTGGATGAAGCTTAACCGAGGGTTTCGGATTACCGCGGCTTTCCTCTACTGCGGAATTTTCCAAACTGGAAGCTTCTTGGCTTGTAGGCTTACTGGATTTTGGTGTCAGATCTACAAGAGATGTGAACAATCTATTTATACATCGAAATCCTAAAGTACTGGAAATTGAAAGCGTTACAAAAAGTAAGCTCATTCTGTAATACCATATTGGAAATTATTGTCGGGAACTGGTTCATCGGTGAAAGCACGGTTGAGGTGGGACTTTCTCCGGTAACTTTTATCCTTCTCTTTTTTCGAGTCCTGTACACCGCACGCAATTCGCGTAATAAAGAACCATATTTGTTATTGCACAAAGCATTTAAACCTTTAAATGAACTGTTATACGATTTGCTTTTGTTTATATTTTTATTTGTTGTAAATACCCCTGTCTCTGACGACCGCGATACGTCACTTATAACGGACGACTGTGATCTAGATCTACTGCTTGAGTTGCGAAAGAAAGGGAAGCCGCCTCTGAGGAAACTCATGCCTCCATTGCCAGCAGCAGCGCCATTGCTCGCTTCCGACGCAGATGCTTCCGCTGCTGCGGCTGACGGCGTTGTTGTAGTTGAAGTCGACAATTTCTTTTCTGTTTCCTGGCTCATCTTTCTTGGAGTGAAAGTTTGGTTGGCAGCTGCAGAATCAACAGGTTGTTCTTTTCTCTCAGATTGATGCGTTTCCTCAGCAGAAGAGCAGGAGGAATGCGACATGCGAATGTTGTGCTTTCTCTTTTCTGAATAATCTTCTCCGTTTCGTTTTAAATTCGCGGAGCATTTCTCAAAAAGTTGTTCTGGTTGTTGCTTATGAGAGAACTTGGATGCACTTCCATCCACAGTTGTCTTTGTAAAGATTTCGTGACCAACTTTTTTGTTCAAGCTGTTGTGGTCCCGGTCGTTCCAACGTTCCTGAAATGATCCTGTCACGAAGACATAATAAATGTTTAGTAATTTCTAATTAGGTAACTATGTCGGATTTTGTATGGGGTAGAGGTGATTCACTAATCTACCGAAACTAACGACAAAATTTCCAGGAGTTTACTCTATCGTACTTGCTTTTCACAATCCCGTTATTATAAAATGTAAGTCGAGCAACGCCATGCAATGTGCCACGCATATTTTAATTTGAATTGAAATAAAAATTAAAGAAAACGGGATAAAGTTAAAACTCAAACAAATTCAAAGACAAAATTCATTTTTAAATATAAAGCATGTTTTGCGTAGCTCAAATATAAAGGTTGGAAGTCTTTAAATTAGTGTACATTAATTTTCAAAATCATGCACATAATGAATGTCTACACTTTCTCCAAGGAAAGTGATATCAATAGTTAAGGAAAAGCAAGATCTCAATTTTGCGTGACACTATTAACTTTTAATCGCTTGTGTAATTTACTAAGCACACTACTAAATTTATGGAATTCTGAGCTACGATACTTTACGTAATTACTAAAGGAATTATTCTTTTGATGTAGGATAAAACTGATAAACCATGCGCAGATTCATATTTTAAAAATGTACCAAAGGTTAGCAGGCTGGCAAATTTTCAAACGATTCAAATATTTATTGGATTTATTTTTCTTTGGTCAGTTCATAAAATCTGCATCAAATTTTTTTTAAACCATTTTCTCCATCTATAATTTTTTGTGTACAGTTGAACTTTTGGTACATGTTTCAAAACTATATTAGTCCATTTAAACCAATGTGCCCATTTGTGATGGCGATCAAGTGATGAGTTGAACAGCGCAGGTTGTTCTTTTTTGTGCAATTATTTGGTGACTAGCTCAACCAATGTACAATAATCAGATGTAGCTGATTAATGGTCTACTTTCATGTGAAGTCATTTTTAAATAGTAGTATTAGTAAACATACCACACGTGGAAAATCGCTTGGCTTTCAAACGTTCGGTATCCAATGGCTGAATCAAGGTACATTAGTCGATTCGAGATTGTTTTAGCAAAAAATAAGGTTCGTCGATACTCTGTAGTAACAGCAGGCGCATTGAAAGGATGCTGGATTTTTTCGCAGGGGGTATGTGATGTTGATGTTATTTCCGTTTTAATGGGACAATTAAGGCTTTCGTTTTTTATAAAAATCAAATCTACGCTTTTCTGACTAGGTATGCTTTAAATTTATCTAAATTAAACTAGTTAACTCTAATCGTCATTCAGATTCTTTTCTCAGATTTTTCATCACAGCACAACAAAGACAAGGGTTGAAGTATGAAAAATGGGGAAAGTTTCTAACACAAATTTCAAAACGAAAACAAAAAAGAAAGTAGGGGATTTTATCCAAGGTAAGTATATTGTGGGTTGGAGGAAAATAAAATTGGGGTTTGCTCTCAGGATCATCATCAACAGCGTTTGTTCTTTAAGAAACCTACACAAGATAAATAAATTAAAAATACATAATGATATACTATAATGACGATAATAATAAATATTATGCAGGTTAGTTTTAGTATTAAAATAAAATAAACGTGCTATGGCCAAAAAATCTGCTGTAATTTAAAAAATATTGAAGCCGGCAGGTGAAAGGGATATTTTATAAATAAATACATAAATAAAAAACTGTAAGTAATTATTCATTCATTTATGAAGTTTGTGGCAAATGCGATATAGACACATTTAAAAAGCAAACGTTTAATAAATAATTGTATTAAATTGTAATAAATATTTTATTACACTACATCAATCCCGTAAGGTATATTCAATAATTACAAGATCATGAATAAGTAGTAATATATGCGCGTATCGAGTTTATCTTGCGGCAACAATTTTACTTCATCGTGAAAAAATGTGTAGACGGTGCAAGAGAGTTATTTTATTGCAGATTATTCATTGAAATAGTTTTATAAAATGGCTTCGGTAATGCCACTGTCTAGGCGGTGAAAGTACGTAGATGGGCAATGGTATGAGGGGTGTGCAAGGTGCAGCGACAGTTAATGAATAAACAATATCGTACAGGAAAAGTGTTCAAAATGATTACGCCTTTGTAAATAAAATCAATCGCAAAAAACAAACCAAGAAAACAAAAACAAAATGTGCAAAATACATACGCAAAAATGGGTTGAACACAATCCAGCATTCATTTTTAAAATTTAATGATTATCAGTTTCATTTTACCATATATTTATATTTAATGTTTTAAGCAGTTAACTATGTGATATTGGTAAATATTTTGGCTTAATAAGACTACTCTTAGCGGTACCGTCAAAAATTAAAAATACGACTTTCTCTACAATACTTAAAGCTTATTTTAAATAATCCTAAATTGTGCAAATCGAATCACAAAAAGGTTTCAGTAAATATATTTCTTAGAGTAATAATAACAATACTTTATATTTAAAATAAAATATTAACACGTAAAAGCTTGAAAACACTGTACGCAATTAATCGCAAAAATAGTGTTTTGAATACATGGCTGTTTAAAATTTCTCTAAAAAATTAGTGAAGGAAATTATATATTGGTTTAAAGAATTGAAATAAAGTTGAAATAATAACCCGAGAAAAAGTAATGTAGAAGCGGAATAAGGTTAGACAAAATAGTGTGTTATTTAAGGCAATTGTGCATGTCAAATTGTCATTGTCACAAAGTCCCTCCCTTCGCTGCTAATTTTAATCACTTTTCATATGAACTAAAAAGGATGTGTGATGCAGGAGGAATGCAAAAAACCGGCTTCTCCCAAATATGTTCTTAATTACCCCTTGGTTCGTAGTCGTCCGATATAAATTCTTTGAGTTTTGATTTTCGCGTGAAGTAATTTATCAATACGAATTAATTGAACGAACTATGAATAACTGCAATCTAACTATCTAACTGTAACTATAAATTATATCTTTTGTATGGCATTAACCATGCATCACACGGGAAATTCTTAAAAAATTCAATATATTTTAAATTACGCATAGATCTTTTTAAACATAAACTAGAACATTCATCACCGTCCTGCTCTTCATGCGGAGATACCCTCAGAGTAGCATCGTATTCAGGGCACATATTTTTCACATCTGTGTCGTAAAAAGCGCCAGTTTTGTCTTTTCCCTT
This sequence comes from Cyphoderus albinus, assembly GCA_021029165.1. Classification (NCBI taxonomy): domain Eukaryota; kingdom Metazoa; phylum Arthropoda; class Collembola; order Entomobryomorpha; family Paronellidae; genus Cyphoderus; species Cyphoderus albinus. Next base: position 53,201 of record VYYJ01000395.1, on the reverse strand, counting down.
GTCATTCGTGTTATCATTGGGCACACCACTTGAAATGTCCGTAGTGCTTTCTTCGGGGAGAGGCTTTGGTGAAAGAAATGGGAGAGCCGTTGTAGTAGATTCGTTTTCTATTATCTCAATCATTTTCTGCCATTTTTCATTCTTTTTCAACTTGTTCCGCCGATAATCGTAATTTGACAAGCTTATTTCCTCGAAGCCGTCGCCCAGCTCATCTTCCCCGAACAGACTTGGTGTTGAAAGTTGGAACATTCTAGCCCGACGTGCTCTCTTACTCAAAATTCCTCCTGGGTGAGTTTCTCCACTTTCTTCCGCAGAGAGCTGGTGAAAATAAGAGCAAGTTTTAGCACCATCGCCACCAGTTTTACAGTTACCACTTCTTTGCCTTGCCATCAAAAAATGTGAATTAGCTCCTGCTATCCGTTTTGCTGTTGATGGTAACGGCGAAATGTTTACTGCTTGGTCCGTTGTTGTAAAAGCAGTTTCGTTATTATGTCCGCATCTCCCATTTACTTTACACTCGGACAGAGTAATGCCCACATTTTGATAGCCGTCTTGCTTACTCTCATTTTTCTGTTCCTGTTCTTCTTTCGACAGGATCTTTATTCTTTCTCTGGATTCAGGGAAATCCAATAAAATTGCCGCTGCTGTTGTTAGAGCCGGGATACAAGATCTGCTCCTCCGGGTAATTCTACTCCGAGAATTGCTGCAGCAACTACTACTGGTACTACTGGACCTACTTTTTCGACGTGTTGATCCGGTGTTTTTCATCATCTTTTTATCCTCTTCTTTCTTGTTGGTCCCTGCTGATTCATGATGAAAAGTTTTGCCAGAAAGTTACTTAATTTTGGTAAATCTTGACACATAAAAATACTTTCAAACTAAATATATAGTATGTTGTAAGCGTTCTCTCTCTCTAAATTCATCCAGTGTTTAGGTTTTTACTCACACCAATTCTACAACTACACAACTCTTCCCTTTTACCATGCTTTCACAGAAAAGTAAAAGTTTTCCCTTTGATGAAAACATAAGATTTTTTTACAGAAAAGAGGGCTAACATGAAAGATTTACAGATTAGATTGTACACACTTGCTTCTTGGTCATATTACAGTCCGTAGTGAATTTACAGAACACTTAATTAAGAACATCCAACTAAACTAAACTAAAAGTATAGACCACCCAGAAATCCCCACGTTGTTCAGTCACTAGAATGCAGCAGGGCACGTTGTATTGTATTCAAATTAAAATTTTAAACCCAGAGACAATGAAAGTTTATTTTCAACCATACAGGATTTAATGTGCTAAATTACATATTTACATAATACACGTACTTGCATAATTTTTAAACGGTAAAATTCCTTTTAAAAATATTTTTGAATGTTATCAAATGATTTCTTGTTGAATGAACTCCTTCCTTCAAAAATATATCGCCGCATGACACAACTCTACTTTTACTTCATTCAAGTTTTTCCTCGTGATTCCTTTTAAGCAGAGAGACGAATGAAAATTGCAGTGAGTGAGTCACTCACAGCCAAGTGCATCGCACTGCGTTACGAAATAAAGAATTCACTAACAAGAGATTTAGGTTCTTCTAGTGTCGTTGTCCGCTTTTTTAAACGAAGAAATATAATAATAAACAGAAAGTTTCATGGCTTCAGCTACGCGCGGTTTGAAGTTAACATTACACGACACAAAATGATAGCAGGATGATATATTTTAATTCTTGTTCGAAACTAGATTTTTGATGCAGAGAAAGAAAATTGTAATCCGACATTGAACAGACATGCATTTTCGTGCTATGTATGCATCACCTCAACATTTGACACTAAAAGTTTTTTTACAAGTGGAAGACATTGCATTTTGAAGAAAAGGCGAAATATACTATTACCACTTCAACTTGTCATCTTAAAAGTGTAAGTAATGTGTTCATGTACTTGAAATTGAAGAATAAAAAGTTCTCCTGTACGGTTGGAGTACAGACAGATGTATGTGCTGCACACATACGTTAAAAAGTTTCTTTAGTCCCTGAAAGCGGAAAAGAAGTGTAAGAAACGTTTTCATATCATAAAACTGTCTCTCTGCTTTTCTGCAAGGCAAAGAGACGAGAATTCCTTTGTATTCCTTCCTATCTGAAAACTACGGTTACATTACAACTGCCATAGTGCAATGTGTCTTATTCAACTCAACATCTCATTTCCACAATGCGCTTGCTACAGAATGAAGGAAAAATAGAGGAGGTGGTGGAGGCGATATATTTTGGTGTTGTTACTCCACTAACAAACATATGTATTCGAAGAGAAAAAAAACTTTATACTTTTTCATTTTTTTAGAAACAGAAAAAACTTTGGAAGCTCACCAAATGATGATCCCAGTAACGTGCCAGTAAAACCCTTTTGCTCTCTTTCTCTCTGCTTACTTTTGCAGCACATTTTAAAATCTTTTACATACACGGATATAGTCAAAAAACGTATGTGAACTTTCAAGCAGAAAACAGAAATTCACCATTATACCATTAGACGAAACTAGACTAAAAGACTACAACAAACTACAGCAGCATGAGCAGACCGTACAAATATAATAAACCTTAAAAATATAAATCGCATCATTTCTAAAACAGAAAAACTTTTTCTCTCTTCTGCGTCGCCTGATTCTCTCGGTAGTGCTTTTTCGCAAAAATTTATACATACCAAGAACAGTTTCTATCTGAGTAACAAATAAAATAAGAAAGAACACCGCACGTTATCAAATCATCTTTACATTTTTCTTTTTCATTTATATTGTTCCTTCCTTTCCCCTCCTCTGTACTTGTTGTTTCCTGCTACCAAATTCTAGACGCAAGTGTGGAGTCTTAGAGAGACAGACGCATCTGTGTTTTTGAATAAAGAGCAGAGTTTTTCTTTGGATGTGATAGGAATGAATATTTTTTCTACTGTTGCTGAAAAGGAAACAGCTAAATACCTAATTTGTATGTTGATCATTTCGATTATTTTTTTCTCTTCTCTTCCTTACCATTTTTTCTCTAGTTGTTTTGATTGTTACAGATTCGCTGACATCAGCATCGAATACAATTTATTTTTATAAATATTTTCATATCCGCATTGAATTTTTAGAGGACTTACTAGCGGACAACAAATAATTTATTTTCTTCACTTTTTGGCTCATTTTATGACTAGAGATGTGATCATGATGATGACGATATTGAAGATTGACGATGGTACGTTTGCATATCGCAGTGTACCAGGAAGCTGATTTCTGTAGTTGATGAAAATAATATGGCATCACTTGGTTTCTACTCTCGTATTTTTACACTTTATACATAATACATATACAGAGACGACGACAGAAAAGTCTACAAGTTGAAAGAAGATATCTGGATATTGATACATTTAATATAATTGCGACGGTACCAGCTCTAGTTCTACGTATTATTATACTAAAGCATTTTACCAATATGTATGTATTTATATATTTATAACATATTTATGGTTTTAGGTATCTCTCTTTACTGATACTCTACATTTCACTATACCATACCAAAACAACTTTTACTTTCTAATAATAGGATTTGTACAATTTCAGCAAAAATCTGAAGATGACTAAATTGGAATTAGAATGTGAGGAACTGAACGATACGTAATTTTGTTGGATTTGATCCCGATCTCAGGATCGTTATTTTCATCGCGCAGTTGAGCCACTTTATATTTTATACCTACGCATAGCTCAGATGCAGAGCCATCCTTTCCCAGTTGTCACTAAGGCGGACGTAATACTTTCTGATTCTTCGTGCAGCATTTATTTTATTTGTTTATGTTAGCTAACCAAAAAAAGTTTTCGCTAAACACATTGATTCTACTTCTTTGTACAAGTATATTTTCCTTATGAATACAAACAATATTTTAATCTCGGGTAGTCGCCGGCTTTACAACTTGAAAGTCAAAGTTCTTGGCAATAAACTTCAAACTCGTTCAGAAAGAAAAAACTGTCAGTAATGTATTATGATATAGAAAAGAGGAAGAAGTACGTTAATCCCGTGACAAATTTTCTGCAGGAATTCAAGATGAAAATATAAAGTTTCAATCCAAGTGAATGTCAGAAAAAGTAGAAAAGAGCTCATCGGATTAATGATCAATGTAATAAAAGTTGAACTGGAATGTTAACACTTTTCATTTTTCACGAGATTTTTATAAATATTATCATCAAAAAACCACTTATTGGTCCTAATTTTACCCTGTCTCCACTTTGTAAATGGAATTAGAGATTGTTTGCTTTCAATTTCAGCATGTTTACGCAGTTCAGTCGTTCATTCACCCAATCTAACCACAAGATCAATTTATCGAGTTCAAATTGTTGACGATTTGTCTTCCCATTTACTCGTTTGATACAATAATAAAGATTATTAACATTTTATGTATATGATTCTACTCAGTCCGAATAATCCAGTGCACACAAACAAAATTTGTAGAAAAAAGAACTACAACAAAATCAATTTTTATAAAAGATATGCAAAGAAAACAAGGATTGCAACAAAGATTCCAAAACCAGGTAAAAATTCAAACGTAGCAAAGGACTGCAAGAAAGCTATGAGATAGCATGCAAAGAGCAAAATCCCATTCCAACTTGTGAGCCGCTCATAAAGTACAGAGGAAGATGATGAAAGGCTGCCCTCGTCATCACTTGTTAATCCAGAAGAATTCTCACCTTCAGACTTTTTTCGTACAATTGGCTCCCTTGTTGATGACGAGGTCGTTGAGGAAGAACTGGTTCCAGCGGATGCGTTTTTTATGTCACTTTCTTTTGTGGTGAAAGTTTCAAAGGAAGGTGAAGAACCAGTAAGATTGGTAGTAGCAGGGTTAGAAGTGTTTTTAGCGTCAGAAGAAATAGAAGAAGGGAGTGTTGAAGAGGAACAAGTTTGATTAGCTTGACCCTCTTTAATATTATCTTTAATAATAGTATTACTAGCACTATTTGGACTTTGTTTCACGTTTTCCTCCCCTGGGCTACAACCTCCACTAACTTCAGATGAATCATTACTACTCAGAGAGCTTGGCTGATGAGAGCTGCTGTTGCTGTGTTGTGTCCCATCTTCATTAAAGTCCTCTCCGACCTCATCGTGATGTGGAGCACGTTGCTCTGCAGTTTCTCTCTGACCAACAAGACGACTGCTCCTACTGGTCATTAAAAGTGGTGGGATCTGATCTGATATCGGGTCGATACGATTGTAAAATGGGTTGTTCCCAACACTTTTGCTTTCACCTTCATTAAAAGTACTGGGATATGAAGAGGACATTTCTGCATCATTTCCGGCTCTTCTTCCTCCGTCTGACTTTATAGCCATCATCGCCGGCAAATTCTCATAAAGTGACTCTTCTGCAGCAACAGCAGCAGCTTTGCTTGGTAAATGGTGTCGTTTTGCTGCGACAGGAAATGCAGACGAAGCGGGCACGCAACCAACGTCTGCTATTTGTGACTCGTTCTCTCTAACATTCAGGGACAAAACGTGTGGCGTGGGACTCCCAGGGCTTGGACTAGTAACGGGTGATGCTGGACTTCCGCTTACAGATGAACTGTCATTTGGCTTTCCATCGGAGGACTGCGTATTCTCACTTACATTCATTCCAGCAACTGCACCACCATAACTTGCTTCCAGTTCCGGCAGAGACTCGTTGATCGACTCAATCAGATCTTCAATTGAAGATTCTGCCGTTGTCGATGCTCCGTCAACTAGATCCTTGCCTTGTCGAAGTTCTTTAGAATCGCGAATCGTCTGGGAGAATAAAGCAGGATCATTCTGTTCTTTTGGCAATGCGTGACTACAACTGACAACATTTCCCTTTCCATTACCGAGAGTGTCAGGTTTGAGACCCTTCTTTGATCCTCGTGAACTACCAATTTCATCCGTAACAGTCGGAGCAGGTGACAACGAGGACTTCGATTCTTTTCCCTGTTTCTCTGATAAAGCTGACTGCTCCTGTTGTTGAACTCTGCCACGACTACTTTCATTCGTTTCCTGGTGAAGTGTAGACTGGTGTTTTGGGATGATCCCAACTATCTCACAAGATAAATCTTGTTTACTACTTTTCTCAGATGATGACGTGCTCCCATCCATTTTCATTTCCTTTCTCTGAGTATTTACATTTGCCAGCGCTACTGCTCCACCCGAAGAGACAGATTCGCTCTTTTCTGCACTACTGGCTGTATAACCGGAAAAGGCTGCCGCTACAGTGTTCGACGCGGCCGATGATGTTGTGGATTTTATCGTGCATTCCTCTTTCTCCTCTCGCAGAGCGGCCTTTTCGTCCCGAATGGATTGACTACATGCGTCAGCATCTTTTAAAAGTTGATCCATGAGTTCATTCAGCTCATCTTTTTCCACTTGCTCCAAAGCAGCAGCAGCAGTCGAATCAAAAGCCGTATCGGCTGGAGCACAGGGAGTCGATTTAACCTTGTCGAAGGAAGAAGAGGTCAGCGCGGAATTTACTTCATCCTCTCTCCCATTATCTGTATCTCCTTGGGGCCCATCGATAGCATCGGCAGAGTTGTTAGAGAGAGATGAATGGGGACTGATCTGGCGCTCCACTCCGGCCTGATTTCCTGACGATGTGCAGGAGGAGGAGGATGAGTTGTTGTTACTGTTATTGTTATTAAAAGCTTCGAGATTTATCTGACGTATTTTCTTTGGCGGTGGAAGTGGGTTGAAGAGTTTTCTTGTTGGCGAGGCGGAATAACTGCTGCCAGAAGAGAGCGTAATTGGCGCAGGAATTGGTTGCGATGAAAATGAATCAATATCTTTTGGCAGGTCAGACCAACTTTTTCGCCGTCTCTCTTGGAAAACTCCTACTTGAGCGTGACTAGCTGTTGCAGTGGATGATCCTGACGTTGGTGCATTTTGAGACGCTTGGAAAGCAGCAGACGATGAATACGATCTGCTTGGTTCTACCCAACTGCCTCTTCGGGTTTTCTGACCTGGGAGCAGTGGTAATGGCCTGGCAAGAAATGCCGAAGAGGGGGAAGCGTTTTCCATATTTGGTTTGACTTGGAATTCACTGCCAGATCCATTATTTTTACCACCAGTCTCACTTATCTTAATGCTTTGCTCACCTCCAGTAACTGCCGTCGTTACGGCCTCCGACTTTGAGGCTTCATCCGAAGCATCCATAAACACATCATCGTCGTCTTCATCCTCTTCCAATTCACTTTTTGCTTCTCTTTTATTATTAGCTTCGGTAGTTTGGTTTGCTGCTGCAGCAGCCGCAGCCGCTTCAGCTGCCAGGCGCTCCATTTCCTCTTTCTCCTTCTGTTTCTCGTAGCTCTCCAAAATGATATCTGTCCACGGTCTTCGTGGTTTTGTTGGATCGTAAATGGCTGGAGTGAGCTCCACTGTCTTTTTGGGGAATTTCCTTTCCCAATGCTCGGGAGGATCTAAAATAGCAGTTGAGAAGCGACGAGAATTCCGATGATCTGTCAACGTCTCGGTACTCGTCTGGACTTTTTCAATTTGTTCTACCCAACTTGGTTGTAAATAAGTTGAAGCTCTTGCAGGAGAGACGACTAAATCACTATAACTGTTCCACTTCCCAATCTCTCTGCTGATGTTATTGTACTGCTGTTGCTGTTGCTGCTGGTGAAAGCAGCTCGTGGGAGAATCTCTCGCTGCTGCACTGCTACTGCTGCGTGGCGGTATCATATGCGTAATGTTTGCAGAGAGACTTCGGATAGCTCTTAATTTCTTGCTATCCTTTGGATAATTAAATGAAGCATCTCGATTAGGACTGAAAAGTCTTGGTGTCCAATCTTTATTACTCCCCAATGCAGCGTCCTGGCCCAGGTCTTTTCTCAAATTTCTAAATGCCTGATCATCATTTACAACATCTGGGGTCCTAAAAACAACAAAAACCCAAAAAACAATTTAAAAATTTACTTCCGACTCCGAGACTTCATTATAGATGAGCCATGCTTCACTATTAATGGACAAGATCAAGGCAAACCTCGGCCCAAACGTGGGTTGATAGATAATATTTTAATCATAATGATGACTAAAGACTTTGGTGAAATTCTCGGAAATGCATGACTTACCGCAAGTGACCGAAAAAGGGGCGATAAGTTTCCGAAGGCTTTGAGTGGAGATAGTCATTGGCAGGTGCTGCTGTAATAGGTCCTAATGGGATTCCAAATTTCGGCTGCGGCTCAATTATGCGAATAGAATTGGCTCTCTTATAATTACGGAAGGTGACATCGTCCAAGGTGAGGTCAGGCTCTTCTTCCTGGCCTAGAAGGGCTAATGCTTGCTGATGTTGCTGCTGCTGTTGTAGCATGAGCTGATGTTGGAATGGATTTCCATCCGGAGGACATGGTGAAGTGCACGGCGAAAATGCGGGGGAACGAGCAAGATAAGATCCCGTTTTTGCAACGACAATTCTAGGATCCAGCGGTTTCCCATCTGGAAAAGCGAGTCTCCTGCATGCCATGTCATCTGATACCGTGTCTGGTCTGATAGATCTACGGACTGGCGGAGCTCTTACTCGTGGCTGATGGCCACCACTTTCTCCTGCAGAATGTGCCGTATAATTTGTTCCACTACTGCCACTTCCTGTTCCCAGCGACTCGACTGAGCCCAAGTGCTCAAAACGGTAAGCTTGTGGGATGGGAATTAATGGAGCATCCCGGAGCTCTTGGTGTGCAGTTGGTAAATCTCTCCTTTCTGCACGATCCAAAAGATCCTCGTCTGAGAGTCGGACTATAATAAAAGAAGAAAGAAAAAACCCATTTTAAGCAAAACTGAAACATCATCAAGTGGTGAAACATGACAGAAAAATGTAAAACTGTGAAAAATGTAACTTACTTTTCATTTCTTGATACATATCCTCGAGCTCATTCAGAGCATCTTCCAAATTTTTCCCCGGTGATTTTCCATTATTCAATTCGATTAAAGCTCGAATGGGATTGTTATTTGACTCACTTTTACCGCTACTAATAGTGTGAATGCTGCTGCTTCCGCTTTCTCCGCTGTTCGTGCAAGAGGCGGACCCAGAACGAGGAGGATTAGCAGAGCTACTTGTAGATTTAATCCCGTCTGGTGCAGAAGGGATACGCACTTTCAACCTTTCCACCGCACTTTGATTGTTATTGTTCTCCTTGTCTTTATTGTTGCTTCCAAACGTCAATTGTGAATTGGAGGCTTTTGACGGGTGTGCACGAGTTGATGCCATAGAAGTTGGAGTGTTTCCAACAGCTTGGTGTTTGGCCGCCGAATTAATAATTATTGGACTCGAGCAATTTTTCGGTGGGCCGGGACTAGCAGCATTTTCTGAGAAACTACTCAGTGAGCTAATGCTCTCGTTTGATGCCACAATGCCACCTGGCGATTTACGCATTTTTGGCACAGGGAGCGGCGAGCTGTCTGCAGAACGAATGCGACTGAAATATTTCTTCTGATTGTTCGCACTAACGCCTCCTCCGCCAACAGGTGAAGGAGAACCCGTCACTTCGGACTCCTTCTTTCTCCAGAATTCAGAGGCTCTTAAATGAACTGGAGTTTGGGATCCTCCTTGAGATGAGGCAAGTTTACTCGCCTCCTGCAATCGTCTTACTGGGAAGCCAAGCTTCGATGTGACAACATTTTTGGACGGACTGCTTTTACCATCCATTAAGCCCCCACTTTCACCCTGATTTCCAATTGACATTGGACTTGAAATTAAGCGTTTCACGGGAGAGGAAATACGGGCGTGCTCTACTCGTGTGGCAGGTGGCTCACTGGGAGAACGAATTAATGGTGGATGACGGGCACTGTCAGCATCCGGTTCATTATTATTTCCAGCAGTTGGAGCATGGATAAAATGCCTTGGGCTTGATCTGGCAAGGCCACCACCGTTGGCTGCAATCTGCGCAGGAGGAGTTGTAGAATGACTTGCAAAACCATTGATCATGGCACTGTCTTGTCCTTGGTGTTGATACGCTGTTGGTTTTGGAGGATAAATGTAATTTCCATTAAACATCATTGGGCTTTGATGCCTCATCATTTGTTGTTGTTCCAGTTGGTTAGCGTAGGAGTCCAAGTAGGAACAAGAAACAGGTCGATAAAAATTCGGATTGTTGGAGGTGGCTGCCGCTCTGCTCGTGAAATCTCTTCTGGGTGGTGGCGGTGGTGGAGGAGTCGGCGAGGCATGATGAATAGCCCCTCCACTGCCGTTATTATATGATGATGTGACTGTATAGGGCGTGCTCCGACCTCTCATGCCATTAGCGACATTAGCATATTGAACGGGATCATCTGGATACATCAACTGGCCATTACGCATACACTGTTGATCCGGGTGGTGCTGGTTTTGTACTGGTAAAAATGGCACTTTTAGTCCAGCTGTTACCACGTGCTGATCTTCCGAAATCATTTCTGTTGCCATAATAAAACTCTGATCCCCATTATTCTGGCTCATTTGGTTTGGATTACTGGAGGCAGCAGTGGAAGTGCTGGTGACGATCGTTGCTGGCGTATTACTGCCACTTAGGCCTTTTCTTGGTAGACGGACCATAACGGGCTGGTTACCATTTTCGGTTTCATGTTGTTGTTGTTGCTGCTGCTGGTAAATGAGCCGAGCTTCCCATTTTGGTGAACCGGGTGGCCCCGTCGTCAGCAGCCGTCTGTTCATATTAGGGCTCATGGAGGAAACGTTGTTTGAGCCACTTACATTTCTGTAGTCTAAGGGTACTGGCATTGGACTAGAAGGAGAAGCACAGGAAATGCCTCCTCCTGCCGCGGTGGTCGTAGCAGGGAACAAATGACGCTGTTGCTGAAACTGAGCTTGCTGCATGTTAAATGCTCGTTGCCTCCTGTTTCGTGAATTCAGTGACGAGAAGCTTCCGTGTAGAGAGCTCCGTGATCTTTCCTCTGTGTCATCGTCTGAGGAAGAGCTGCCCTGGAGAAAGCTTTCTCTTCTAGCAATGGCACGTGCCTTCACTGCCTCCCTCGCTGCAGCACGAGATGACTTGCCGTTTGCGTGATTATTGGTCGTTCCGTTATTATTATTACTATTGTAGCCTTCTTGACTCACTTCTTGACTCACTGAAAGACTCCCGTTACTTGAGTAGTTCTGAAGAAGACGTTGTTGTGGATGCTGGAGAGCTTGAAGCTGGGTCTGCGGCTTTTTGGTCGTTTCCCAACTTGCCCACGGCTCAGACGAATTATTCAATGAGTCTGGACTACTTCCAACCCTCCTCTTCATTTGAGGTACATCGAGCTGGTACCCGGGCTGTTGACTAGAGGCGATGAAACCATTGCTAGAGTGAACTGGATGATGGCTATTTTGATCGGGAGCAGATTGCTGTGGAGCAGTCGCTACTGTTGCCGCTGCGGCTGCTTTCTTTGCTGCAGCCTTTAATAAAAATAATTTATTATTTAGGTTAGATAATGTGACATAGAGTGCCAACCTTTCCATTGTACCCTCCTTAAAGTAATGCTGTTTCATGATGTTTATTCAAAATAAGGGTTTATCGGTAATGTTTGGTAGGTTAGATTTAGTTTCGGTCATTAATTTTCGTAATGCTTTTGTTGCCAATTGCAAATTACGAATTTCGAAATCAAATAGCATTTTCCGTAAAAACTACTAATAACCGTGACACATATGTAAAACATAGATATATGAAGAAATCAGACTTTCACCGGAAACAGAATTAATATGCAATGGATGGAAAGCGATGTACAAATTTTCATGTTAGGTGCATATAGAAAGTTTTACCTTTTCCTTTCTTCGGGAAAGGCGTCTGACCAAAAAGTTCTGTTTGTAGCCTTTATTTTCCTGTGGCGCTGGTTCTGGTGGATTATCATGAAGATTTTCGTGTGCAAGTTCGAAATCTGAATCACATGTTGATATATCACTCTCGGATAACTTTCCCTTTGCCCTCGTTTGACTTTCAGCATTTACAAATTTCGGGGTCGATGTCACGCTCGCCGTTGTACTTCTCCGGAGAATGTCACCGCGTCTCCCTTCATTTGGGTCAAGACTAATGAATCCTGCGGAAGATGCAGGACGCGCAGGGGAAGCTACAGTTCTCACGGGGCGAACAAAGATTGGCGATCCACTACCGTAATTATTGTTACTAAATTTTGCGGGGGAGTTACAGTTACTATTATTTGTCGAAGAAGCACCAATATTTTCCACGCCATACGAATTGTTATTTGCGGTGGTCGATGCGGGAGACGTAGACAGAAGAGAAGCGCCGACTGCAGAAGTTGACGCAGATTTTGATTTATTTCTTCGAAACAAGCCACCAAAACTCCACTTTTTATTGTTCTCTTGTTTAGGATTATTGTTGTTATTATTAGTCTGAGCACCGACACTACCACCCACGTTGGCACTTGACAAAGAATACCTATCAGAATGATGATTTGCCGTTGTGGCAGATGATGACCTATGAAGAGGACTTGACTCTGCAGAGTGAGCGTGAAGAGGGATGCCACTCGCATTGCCGGTGTTCATGCTAGAAATGAATGTGTCTCGGAAGCCACGAGTTTGAGGACTACCTGTTATCGAGCCACTTTTGCTCTTGAACAGTCCTGCGCCACCCACACCACCACCAGTAGTCATACCTGTCATGGAGGCCCCACCTCCGCCACCAATGCTAGCAGGGCTTCCAGGTGGATGAAAAACGTCTTCACCCACACGTCCCATGATGGTTTGTTTGTTGCTGCCTTTCCCTATCGATTGCGTTGCTGTGATAGTAAAAACTTGATCGGGATCTGTACAGTCGAAAGCAACCCCATCCACAGAGAGCTCCTCAGCGGCCGCTGTTGCAGGGTAATAGTGGCCGTTGTAGTAATAATAGTATTTATTGCTGCTCCCGTCAACAACACTGCCACTACCGTTGTTGCTTCCGTCAATTACGATGTGCTGGCTTCCGTTCCCACTGCCTCCACTGCTGCTATGGCTGTGATTACTTTTGTAGAGAAGAAAAGGTGGCTGATGACTAGACGAAGCTATCGACGAAGAACCTAAAGAACTAGTTGTCGCTGGGTAAAATTGGTACGGGCTGCTTTGCGGATGGTGATTATTACGTATTAGCTGATCATGGTGCTGAACGTGGTACTGGTATTGTTGGTCATCGTTGTCCTCAAATTGTTCATGCTGGTGTTGAGGATGACGGTGAAGGATAACGTTCGCGGTGGCTCTGGCTGACGGAGGGATCCCATTGTGGGAAAATTGATGATTGTTGTTTACACTGGCCGCGTTATTAATACCACTCCTACTGGTTTCTCCTCCACCTCCGCCTGTGTTACTGGTCGATACGTGACGATGAGCCCCCTGGGTGTTTTTGTGGTATTTGTCACTAGGCGCAAGGGAGCCTGCTGCCTGTTTAAAAATGAAATCACAAAGGAGAAATTAAAATCAAAACAATGGGATCGGATGATAATGCTTTTGACCGTTCACAACAATTAACAAAAGTGCATTCCCTTTCTATCTCGAACACATTTGTGCAATTCCTTCTTTACTTGGCCTACCTACTTTTGTCAGAATAAAAATGTAGTCGACAGACACGCAAAAATATCTGGATTTTCATAGAATTTGAAGCACGAAATTCCCTTTAATCGGGATGGGATATTTTTATTACTTCTCAGCACGCCTATTCACCGTCCTCTTTCACCTGTAATATACAATTATATTTTTTCTTCTTGGTTATTACCTTTTTCCGCTTAAGATACTCCTACTTTAGATATTGATGCGTGCATTAATGTGCACAACTCGAAGACTGATAATTAGTCAAAGTTTCGTTCCTAATTAAGGTAGATATGACATGTAGACAAAACGCAGAGAGATTTTTGGGTTGCATAAGGAAAACTCTCTTCATGAACGAGCTCAAGTGACGACGGCCGTCACGACGATAATGATGCTAATGAATGAATGAAGGATGCTTGAGGTTAAATTTGGAGTTGAGTGCTGAGCTATTGTGTGATGCTCAAAATATTATTGGTTTACACTGTCATTTTTATTAAAGCAAATATTACTCATTTGTGTGCTCATTGTAATATGCAGTCTTAATGGTTTTTTAGTACACCTTTGTTTATCTGGGCTTGGTCTGTTATGTTACGCTGTCAGATTGGCTTCATTTGTGGAGACGCGTATCGCATTCATCTGTTGTGCATAAAACACAATGCATCGAAGCGTAAACTAATCTGAAAACAATGACCACAATTCTTTGTATTATTTCATTGTAATGATGAAAGTGGGTGAGATAAGTATTTCTCTTTTTGCAACTGTACGTGAAACGAATAATATTTTCTTATGGGATGTGTTCATCTGTATGAAAAGTTAAAAGCGAGATTGTTTTTATTTTGGGTGCGGACCATTCTGATGACGAAAGGATGCTAGTTATAAAAACAAAATTGTGAAAGGATTACTGGTGTAAAAGGCCTCTAATACTTTGTCTGCTGTGATGGAATAAAAAGACAGTCAGAGATATTATGAATTTATGCAGTAAAAGAAGATTCGGAAGGGGAATGTCATTTTGGGCATATTTTATTACTGCAGTTAAAATAATAATTACTAGTTCGGCACCACTAGTGAATTCAACTCTACACCTAAATCCATCCATCATGACTCATGACTCCAGCCTAAACTTACATTAACATAGAGAACTGAATCGAAATCCAACGACATTCGTCAACCTTACGGATTTTTTTTATCTTCCATTCGAAAATAGATTTTACCTTTCAATTTTTATTACCTAAGTACTTTATTATGTTGGTGACAGGATGCTGAACTCTGATGATGACAAATAAGAAAAGTTAGATAGAGCAAAATTCAACACTGCGGAGTGAAACACTTTTAAACGAGGGTTGTCTATCTTTGATTAAATACCCATCACCACTTTTTAAAAGTTAAATTCAGTTTCGCAATACAACGTCAATCAAATTATGAGTGTGGCTTTAGCACTTCATGCATAACTTTTTATATCTTAAACTTTTTCATGCTGTATTAATCTATCGCTGCGACGAATCTCATCATACTTTTTATTGGAAGTAAAAGCATAGTCACCATGATAAGACCCAACAAATAAAAGATAAACGGCAGAATATCGGATAACGTGATGTCAATAACGTTCAACGAGATAGCACGACTAGCCGAGGTTCTTTCACGGTTTTCAATTTTATTTGCTCAAAATTAACCAACGCAAACAGGCTATCATAATAAAAACCTGAATGCCAATTTAAATTTTCGTGTCATATTTTCAACCTTTAGTAGATAAGGCTGCAGTACCGCTCTTAGTAATGAGGATAACAAAATTAATCCCGCAGATATTTTCGCACTGTTTACCTACAGAAAACTGATGTTTAATTTGTTAAATGCTTCCTTGTTTAGAGTAGGTGCAATATAAAAATGTTAAAAGAGCACAAGAGCATAACTTGCTGCAATAAATGCATGTAAACTATTTTACATTAATTGCAATTGTAAGCGTGAGAATACTAAATTGAGTCGAGGTAATATTGTTGCAAAAAAAGTTCATTACATATTTAATACAAGCTTTTACTAATGATCCAACATTAGCAATGACATCGATTCTTGCTTATTGTGATACAAGCAGTGTGGTTTTTGCAAACTGTTTGGTATGACAGAACACGTATGGTTATTGAGATTGCGAAGTGCAAGGTAACCCTCACCCATGAAAGACCATCTACCAATTAATGTAAACCTTTTAATCAAATCAATGTTGCAAAGAGTGAGCTATAAATGCAACTTTTAAATTTCTTGTATCGTTATGATCAGCAATGCACCAAGCAAGCCAAACTAATCATTGTTGTTGGGTTTATGCTAGGGGTTTCTTCAGTCAGTCAGAAAATCAACCAGTTTATAACAGTTTTCCGCCTTTCTACGTGACTAACAGAAATGAAGCTGAAATTTAATGAGTTTTGCTTCGTAGTCGTAGTCTCTAGTCTCATTTTTTGCTTTAGTTTTAGTAATTAAACTGGTTCAACAGGCAGAAGGAAAGCCATATCATTCACTTTAATCCTATAAAATAAGCACAACCTTTTTTCAATTTCAGAAAACGTGCGATCAAAAAATTGTGTTGCATGTGGATATCAGGTATACATTTCTACATTGATTCTCTATGCATTATTGAATAGCCGAATAATTACCGAAGGTGAACTTCCGTTAGGACATTATTGTGAAGACAGTAATTAATTCTATTCTAAACCTAGAAAAATCAACTTTTAATGTTTTTTCCCCCTTTTCTTGGCTTCACTTTTGTTTTCAAATACTTTCCGTGCGATTTAATTCTTCAATGACAATAAAATATGCGGGCTAAATATTATTTTACAACAAGTGACAAAGGCGATATTGTTCTCCATTCAAACTTTCCTTTCTTCTTGACCTTAAAACAAAAGTTATTATTATTATTGTTTAAAATTACCTTTCCGTGTGACTATTTTGACTTATAATTACTCGGTTTGTATTTTTACGATGCTCATGTGTAAAATAGGAAGTTTCAAATTACACCACAAGTAAAACAGTAAAATGTGATTAGAAATAGACAGCTTTAAGCTTTTAGTTAGTCAATGTACCTAAGTTTAATATAAATTGGCCAATTAACATCCATCCGTGGGATCAACTTTTAATAATGATTTATGGTTTACAAACCAAGCCACCTTTTAAATTAGTAATTTTCCTTTTCCCTCATACACTCACCTAGTAAATTCTCTGTTTGTTACGTGAATGCATAATAAATCTTTGTACAGCATTCGTATAACATCAAGCAAGCATTTATTTAGTTTTCGGTAGTGCCTGCCGATGCGTTCACTGGGGACACTCGGGAATGATGCACGTTTATTGCCTTTGAACATGTTATGTTTATTTTGTCTTGTTCTTTCTCTCCGTTCGTTCACTTTGGGTTCGGGCTCTCATTCACACACCAGTCTAATAAAGAATAGGAGCGAAAGAAAGGAGGAAGGGACGAAACGAAGTCAAGTCGAGAGCGTTTGTTGAGCATCTTGAATAAAAGATAAATACAGTGCGGCTCTCTTCCATATCCCTTCACAACTTTTTGTGTTTTTGTTCCAATAAATAAGGAAAGTGGTAGACGCCCGCCCGTCCCTTCTCACTCTCCCAGTCAGTCGTCAGTCACTTTCAATTCTCATACTTTTCTTTAAATTGATACCCATTGTTATTGCGGCGCTCCTGCTAATATTATGTACGACCTTTTTCCTCCTTCTGTTCTGCTTCATTATTTTCAAGCGAAAAGGAGAACAAAGCAGCTGTGATAGGAGGGAAATTGTAACGAAAGCCAAAGGTGTTTTCTCATCATTCATGAATAGATAGATAAGCTATTGCAAGAGAAGGAGAAAAGAGAGTTGGCGAATCGTTTTCTTTCTGTGTAGGTGTTTCTTTCGCAGTGTGGTGTTTTGTTTTTACTTTCATGAGAGGCTTCACATATCATTGCCTTTACCTTTACCTTGACATGACTGGAAAAGAAAAGAAAGAGAGAAAGCAGAGACCCACATGTTCGCAGTTCTCTCTGCTATGCTGCTTTGACTTTTATAGGTTTCCCGAGTTTTCCCTTTAAATAAAATGTAATCTGGAGAAAGTGAAAGGAGATAGATAGCAAGTGATGGTTTAACTGATTTCGTTTGCTCTGCTTTCGCATCCATTCTCTCCGTTTGCCCCTTCTTGTCGTGTCATGCGGAAAGAGGAAGAAAACGAGAAAAGAATAGAAGAAGGATTTAATCAGTAAAAATAACTTCCATTTTGCACATCCATCTTTCACTTACATTTGCTCGTTCAACTCAACTCGGCCTATCCATTTAATTCTGCCTTCCTTCCCACTCACAGAATTTTAGTTACTTTCTACGCCTTTTTAAAAGACAGTGTTCCCTCTTTGAATGCGAAATAGGGACATATCGGTTGTTTGTTTCGTGAATATGAATGGACTCCAGTCATTACATCTTGCTTTTGGCTCCTCTTGTACAATGAATCCTGATTAGCATTATTATGTGCTCGTGGGTAGCGGTGATACTTATAATGTACGCACTAGCTAACTAGCCTGATTTCTTGTGATTCCCGATAACGAAGCAGGAGAAAATGAGTAGGATGCTGGGTTACCCGAGGAAACCCGTCTTAAAATTCATACTTTACGAACGGCTCTTTTGTCGTCCCAAAAGTCCATTTTGACCATTTCTCTGTTTCTAGACCATTCCTGCTGTAATGAAACTTTTTCGTACAGCGGAATCAGATTTTTTTTTGCTACACGCGCTAAAACTAAAAAATATTGTAGTTGTAAATCCTTCTTGATATGTGGTGAAGAGTGCTTAAACACATTTTTAGGTTAACG
Source organism: Cyphoderus albinus (assembly GCA_021029165.1). Taxonomy (NCBI): domain Eukaryota; kingdom Metazoa; phylum Arthropoda; class Collembola; order Entomobryomorpha; family Paronellidae; genus Cyphoderus; species Cyphoderus albinus. Next base: position 34,892 of record VYYJ01000395.1, on the reverse strand, counting down.
TTCCCTGTTTTCTGTATCATGCGTAGTTTTTGCTCGCGGATTACATGTAACATGTAACATTACTGCCATCGCTGCTGCTGCTTCCACCAACCGCACATAAATTTGGAGATTGTGGTATGAATTCCATTGCTACTTGCTGACCATTATTTATTCTTCCTCTCCTTTTCCGGCTTGCTTTTTCCTCTTTTTACAGTTACAGCTTCCTTCCATTCTTCAATACAATCTATATTGCATTAGATTCACACAAACAAAAGTCACGGTCTCTCTATGCGGTTCTAGTTTTTACTTTTGATGAGATTCGCATGTGGAAGAAAATAAAGACGACGATGGAATCCGCCGAAGAGATGAGTAAATCCAAAAAAGCCAGATTAGTGTCAGTGGAAAGGCAGAAAAATCTGAACAGAGTGAATGAATACTTTCCTTGGCATGCCAAGGCTTGGCCTACACGCATGAAGAGAAGAAGGAAGGAAGGGAATGAAGTAAGTAAAGCAGATGAAAGTATAAACCTACATATTTTGCGTTTCTCCAAACGAAACGAATTCTAGATCAAAAGCTTTAGTACTTTATCCTTGGTGAATCTCAGTCAGTTTTAGGGGAAAGTGGAATAGAATAGAAGAGAGGAGAAAAAATGTGTAAATGCCGTATGAAATGTATAAATAAACCTATACAAAAGATTACTCACATGTTATGTGTAAAGTAGCGGCAAAAAATAGTATTATTATTATACTTGACTTGGATTGAAGTTATTTTTACTTATTCTTTTCTCTGTCTCCGTTTCTCTCTTTCGCCCGACTTCTTCCTTTTCTAGCTGATAACACTCCACAAAAAGAATCAGTAACACAAGAGAGCAATGTATTATGGATAACAGTTTTTGCGTGTCGGCACAGAATCCTAAATTCCTCATTAACCCATACGTATTATAACTAGCGTTATTACCAGCCGACCACATTTTACTCCTACAAACAAACCATAACAGTCTTTCTTGCTTATTTTTTTTTGTTTTGCCATTCTCTCTTCGCCAACATTTTACCATTGTGCAATCACAAAGAAACTCTCTGCTTATATTACATTCTCACTGATTTCCTAAAATTGTATTCTTTTCCAAAAAAAAAAGAGTGGTAAAAATATAAAAGCCAAAGAAAAAAATGATAAGCCAGAGACGCGTGGAGAAAATAAGAGACACCTAAGGTATAATGTGAAAGCGTTACTCTGAAAGGAAATAAATGCGTGTGTGAACAGTGTCTGAGAAAGAAGAAACGAGATTTTACAACTTTTATCCGGAAAATGTGACGAGTTTAGGAGTAGCAGTGCGGATGTACTCTCGTAGTTTCTGCTTAAGTTCTTCGTATTATTATATTAGATTGGATGCTCTTTAAATGCTACTTTTTGCCACATTTTTTGCCCATTCACATGAGAAAGGAAAAAGGGAGAAAAAAAAAAAGACAGTAAACTTTCCTTTTTCTTTTTCAGCAAATGATGTACATGGTAATGTAGAGGAAAATTCCTTCCTTTTCTTTAGTTACTACAAAAGGGGCTGTGCGTAAAAGTGAAGCTGACTGATGTTGTGAAGTGATGCACCGCACCGGTTGCTACTTTCCCCTCCTCTTACAACACCAACATTTTTACACACTGAACACACATGCACACAAACACTTTCTATTTTTCGGTGTTTTCTCTTCTGAAAGGAAAAAAAATTGCGAACGATCGCACATAAAAACAGAGTGGTTCTGTGCAGCTACTTCACAGAGCAAAACGAGAAGATCAAATCTCACAAGAGCGGAACAAGAAGCACCATCTTCTTAGCATATATATTTTCCGCTGGATTTGAATATGACTCAAAACGTAACTTGTCTTTTTACATATTAAAAAACACACACTCGCTACATACAGACGCGTGTGTAGGTACCCTTTTCCGTTTCTTGAAACTAGTGAGAAAATACACTCTCGGAAGAAAAGACAAAAAAGGGACGAGAAGCAAGTCGCAGAGGAAGATCGTTTATTTCACATAAGTTGAAAAACAGGAAAACTGTGCTGGTTCCTTCAACACAACATCGTTCCCAGTTCTTACACATTGTTCTCTTTTTAGAGGAGAGTGCGTAATTGTGGAGAAAATAACTGAAGAAGAGAGAAAAAAGAAGAAAAATGTGCATAAACTTTGGACGTTAAGTCAGTAGAGAGTTTTGTATTACGTAGCTTTCTAACAAAGCAGAGTTTGTTGTCGCCGTCGCATATATTCTCTTTATATATTTTCGTTCCTCGTTTTCGGCCTGTTTTTGGAGAAAGGGCATTGAGACACTATCGTTTTCTTGTTCGGCTGGAGGACTTGTAGCAGTAAAAACAATGACTTGAAAAAATGGATAAAATTTTCACGAAAATATCTAAAGTTTATTTAGAAAAATGTACATACTCTCTCTTTTATAGTGTGTGACATGCACAAGGAAAGAACGTAAGTCACCACCCGTCACTTCAAGAGAAACTAACTGAAGCAACCAGCCTCAGCGAAGCAAAAATGCCACTTGTATGACACGACGTATGTAAGTCCTTTTCCTTAATAATGATATGACTACACAGCTCAGAGTCCTCCCATCTTGTAAATTTCCGTGTACTTTTCCTTTCAGATGTGATGTCGAAGTCACAAGTGGCGTAGAGAAGACAAGAAGAAATTTTTGAATAACCGTCTACTACTACACAAGAACCGTCTACTACTACACAAGAACCGTCAACGATCAGATCCACTAAAGAGTTCGTTTACGCAAAGAAGAGAAGTAGAAATCCATGATGCACACACTACCAGTCTAAAAGGAACTGAAGGAAGAGGACGATTTGGAACCAACTTTTTCCTCTTCCTTGCTCCTTCTCAACGAGCTTACACCATCATCGTCGTCACGAACAAAGCGTACCGTTTTCTGTAGTGCCTCCGCTCTGTAGAAACTGGATGCCACTTTACTTTGTATATATTGCGTTTTGAGCGCCACTCTATAGAATGCAGTAATGTAACAAAGGGATTTTAGTAAAAAAAAAACTAGAAGAGAGAAAGAGGAGCTTTCCAAAGCAAAATAGCAGTGGCAATGATGACTATGATGGTGGCAGTTTCTTTTTTAGTTCATCGTTGTCGTGTGTGTTGCTTAACTATGCAAGCCGAAGCAGCAGTTGTTGCAGGCAAGCAACTAAAAAATAGTATGCATGGACCATGTTCCGCACACTCATTTTGTACTTCTGTCTCACTGCTTCGATGACTATTTTTTGGAGTAAAACACGTACGACATAATATGTACAAAGTGCGAAGGAAGTAGGAAGCAGAGAGAGAAAAAACCGAAGAAAATTCAACGATGCAGATGGGATATGGATGAAAGCAACGTTAAGTGAGAAGCGATGCGATATATTTGAGTTCCATTGCCACGGCTCCAACGTTCTAGTCATACATAGTTAACTCACTCAGTCAGTCACTAGTCTTGGACTCCTTCTTTTGGTAATCTTTCGAGAAATACCGGAAATAAGCTTGAGTGGTAGTGGTATGTTTCAATCCTCCGTAAAAAAGTTGAAATGAGCTCAAAAAATCTATCTATCTACTAAAACCAAACGCTTGTACTAATACTGATAATAATAATACTAATATTGCACCACTTTTATATCCTATATAATGCCTCGCTGCTTATTGCTTTCACATTGGCAGAAGCAAAGCGGTTATTTGGTATGATCTTGCTAGCTGTTGCCGTGTTGCCCTGTAAAATTGGAAATCGGAATGTCACGTTCTGTAAGCAATGTGGTAGCAATAGGAAAAGCTCGATACACACACACTTGTCTTTATTATGAACAATTCGGAGATTCCCAGATACCCTGCCAGTGAATCACTTTATTTACACCACATAACCGCCGATATCATCTCGTCGTATGAATGGGAATGGATTTGATCATCGTACAATTTAGTATCCTTGTTTTCTGTTACGTGTCAAACATGACGGTTCAACACTGTCTAACGGAAACGGTTTGATATTAATACTATTTTCTACTCAAAAAGCCATTATAGTAATTATATGTGTCGTTGTGCTATGCACATACCCATACGCAACGCAGAACGTGTCTCCATTTTGTCATGAATGATATCTGTGATGAACAAGCAAGCACTAACCACTTGCATATCAATAGGACACAGCATTCACAAAATCCTCTGTTTCGCTTCTGTTTTCTCACCAACTAACAGCAGTTGATATTCCAGAGGGAGGAAATAACACAAAAAAGAAGTGTTAGTAACACAAACACCGTGAGCAAATTCAGTGGCGAACTTTCATCCTATTTTCATTGGAGAAGCTGTTCATTCATGAAGTGCTCGTTACGTACGACGGGATGCACCGTGTACAATGCTCGCAATCCCAATTGTTAAATATTTGAGATTAAATTTAACTATTTCGAACATGAGTTCACCGCTTTTAATATAATAACAGAAGATTACATTGAATTCTAAAAACAAAGTTGCGACTGCGACTGACTTGGTTTATCTGGCTGTTGTCATTTAAAAAAGCTCACTGACATTGGAACGACCGGTGGGCTTATGAGTATGAGATAGATATCCAAAGGGCAGAATGTACGACTTTATTGTTTGCTTTCATTGGTCTTTCGTGCTAGGAAATTACTTACGCATTTAGCAATGCAAACAATGCAAAAAGCAAGCCGTGAGAGTTGGAATGATGACAGTGTGTGATAAGCAGAGAATCCAATAAAGTAATCAAATGGTATTATTGAAATTAGAATACACGGGCTTTTGATCTGCTCTTTTGCGTGCTGCTTTTTCTTTGCTGACATTTTGCATTGTGCATTATTTGTTTTTGTTTGTACAGCCTAGAAATTCTTTGCATACTGAAATGGAAAGGTGATGATCGTATTTATACTTAAGTACGTTTATTCTTGCCTTCTTTTTGTTACTCATTTAAATCCTTGATGGCTTCAAAATGAATTAACGTTTATTTGTCATTTGTCATTTTTACAGTGCGCCCTTTATATAGGAAGTGACACTGCCAGAAAGTGTTTATCACCGCTATCACTTTCCTTTGTTGTTGTGTTATCAGTTTGACAGCAGAAGGTTTGTTCTCACATCAAGACATTTTGTTCAGTCAGTCTCACATTACTCGTCACGCATAATTTCAGTATGTTGTGAAAGTGAACGGTGTGTAAGGAGATTAAATCATTAGAGCGGATTAAAAACAAATGCAGCTAAGATGAAAATGATATCCATCCAATTTCAATGAGATAACCAAACAAAAGCAAAGCGACCGTGTTCCAAGCAATCAACTTATAAATAGTGGAAGACAAACTCTGGTTGGGTGGCAATGAAAATCGGTCTAATGATATCAGAAACAGCTTTCACTCGCTAGTATGAAATTTAAGCAGAGGCTCCCTTCCGCGGCAATTCTGATGCCAAAAGTACTGATCATAAAAAGAGACAATCATCAAAATTATGAGAATGAGAAACTATAACGGGATGATAATTGAAACTTATGTTACCTTGTGGTTCTCTTAGTTTAGATTCTCACAATACAACTTCATTAAATTCTAGCTGTCTTTACAATCAGTTCACTAATAATGTGAACATTTTCTTCATGTTCCATCCACTCAAGAAAAGTATTATGTGTTTGTAGTATTTTATTTATTTATTTCTATGTTGGGTTGTCTGAGTTTGTTGATGTTGTGGCGCACTATGCAATATTAAGTTACTATATCGTACCGTTATCAGAATCAAGGGAATCAGTGAACGAAAATACATAAACTACCGCATTATTTGTTGTTCTTGTTACCAGGAAAGAAAACGATTTGATTTGATGTCCCCTCTCAGTTTCCCTGAGCTTTTATAAAGAAAGTCGGGAAAAGCAAACTTTGAGACAATATGAGCTTATAATGACATTGTAAATCTGTATTTTTGTTTTCCCACAGAAGAAAAAATCGAATTGTGTAATAAAAGGTATTACAAGGAAGGCTTGAACGATTCGCCTTAAGTATTTACATTCTCTAGTTTTCAAAGTAGCGCACTTTCCTCAGTCAGCCAGTAACGGCATAATATCTTTTGTTTGGTAAATCTGACATGAAATAAAGCTTCTTTTCTTTCAATTTTCTCAAGTCAATGAACAAACTGATTGACAGAAAAAATACGAAAATAGAAGACACAAAGGCCATTCTTTACCATCTTAAGCCATCCCCTCTTGTCATACATCAAGGCTTAGCTTGTGTGCACTGTGTTCCCAAGAATGTACATACAACAAAGGATGCCATCACACAAGTGAAATGAATCCAAAAAAATTGAAATTTTAAACGCCTTCAACTTCCAACGTTTAATATTACATTATATATTGAAAAACTTTTATTAAAACAAAAAACAAATCAATTTCGTAACATCCAAAAGCCAAACGAACAATCAAGTTTGTTTTGGGGCTTTACAAGACCAGCCAAGCAAGATCCCAGTGACATTGCATAATACAAGCCTGGCGAACGTTAACAATCAATAACTCATTGTTTATGGGAGGAAAGTATTTTTTTATTCGAAGACAGTCTTCCTTCAAGCGCTTTTCATCTCGTATAAATAACGATAAATTGCTAAGGGTGGTAATGGTGTGTACGTACAAGCACAGGTCACAAAGTACGACGAAACTTTTGTACTTAGGTAGTCTAAAACTACGTGCGTACCATAGTTTCCAAAAATCTTCTAGAATCCCATTTTTTGATGACGATGATGTTGAAGATGAGGGTATTCCACCTTGAACAAAATCCAATTTCACATGTCACCCTCGTTATGCTTCAAGGTAAGTATAAAAAGCTCCCTCTAGACAGACGAGACGATGAACAACATTGACTTTGGCATGGCATGTGTCATGACATTATTATTGCCATTGTAGTTATCCTCCTGAGCTGCTCCTGCTTGCCATCTACGCTCTAGAGAAATAACGGACGGACGACAAAGCGGGGAGGAAGAGAAGAGAAAGGAAGCTGCAAAAGACCATTTTTACGGTACGATGTATTTTGTGAATGAAATGGAATAAAATTAGATGCAGTAGGCTAGCCAAATATATATGTGTGTGCCCCTCCGTCTCTCTTCCTTTCCTCCACGAATCCCTTTACTCGCGGAAGGCACTACCCTACATCAAGCATAAGACACAAACCACACGATCCAATGAACCGGCCCTGCTACTTAACGCTACGCACTGCTTCCTCAGGGAGTCACACTCTGAGTAAAGCTATGCCCTGTTATAACTCCTGGTCTAACGATAATGGCGCATACCCAGGACGTACGCACAAAATACGCAAAAGAAATGACTTCTACTAAAAGCACCCAACTCAATCCCCTTATCTTTTGGACACTAACTGTGTCTTTTTCTATTTCCTGCTCCATCCTACCCAGCTCCAGATGTTTATGTATGTATTACTGGACGTCGGAGCAACCAGTACAACCAGCAGCAATGTGACAAAATCTAGTAGAATTCCGAGACCAATTTTTATGTAATATGAAATTTCACACGATGAAAGGAAAATGACAATCATCACCATCGACATCGTCACAGATCTTGGTTTGCTTAAATTTAAAGCACACACATTTCCTACTTCCTGTGTTTGTAAGTCCGTGGGAAAATTGGATGCACATTTCCTCTTCCTTCATCAGAAAATAACTGAGAAAAGGTGTCAAGATCATGATGGTGAGACTCAAGCAAAATTCTCTACGTTCATACTTCCCGTTGGTTTCAAATTTCCAATTACACAGTAGGGAATGGACCGCAATGAGGTGCGCTTTGAGATATAACGCAGAAATCCATGATTTGTTGCAAATAGCTTGTGTGCAAAAGCAATAACATTTTTTCGAATGAGAATAATACTCGTAGAAGGGACAAATGCAGGAGCATTAATTGAATTTCAGTGTTAGAAACTCGGTAAAATTCTTGTATGCTGCGACCTTAGAGTTTAAGTAGTTTTTGATTATAAATAAATGTGACAAGGAAGCTTGCATGTGGCCAATAGTTATATACCACGCACTTAAACACAGCCAGGGTCCAAAATGTTTACAAACATGTAGCGTAGTACAAGGTAATAGGAAAACAAAATATATCAAGATACGCGACTACGAGAGCAGTTTTATCTAACCAGAAAAAAGAAGATCAGCCTCTTGTAAAAGTTGTAGCTTACATAGCCCCATTCGAAAACTTGCTCGGAAATGGTAACACTCAACTCAGTCCGTACCCAATTCGTAGTGGTTTGTCTTTTGTTCCTTGTTTTTCATGTCTTCCTTGTCCCTCAGCAAGACAACAAACTCAAAAAAAGCAAAGGGTTCGTTTGGAGTCTGTACGAATTACTACTACACAGAAATGTTTCAGACTTGAAGTTTCTACTACAAGAACAAGAGATGGGATGAGGACGAGACTGAGTCTGGTGTTCCATTTTCTGTTAATAAGATGGTTTGGAATAACATAAGTAGCAGCAGTGGGAGGTTGAATAATATGTGACACGTTTCCAACAAAATGTAGAGTGCGGCTGTATGTCCTGACGAAGATAGAGATGCAACTGAATTTTAGTAATAGTAACGTTGTTGTTCCGTTCCAGCATTAGCCTCATGTTGTTTTTAGATTCTTGCTGCAGCTACGACCAACAAAATTCCAAGAAAAGCAAGAAAAACGAAAACAATTCAGAAGGCAGAGGACACGCTTTCCTTATTCCCTTTTTGGTTTTTTTTTTACAGTTTTCTGGAGTTCACGCCTGAAGTTATCAAGAATAAGAGGCTTATATCAATCAACACAATATAACTTTTTAGAGACTTCTGCTGCGACCGGCTAAAACACATTACGAAATGTGTTCGCTTGCCTGCCCGTTCTCGTTTCACTTTTAATGTAAGCGTAAAACATTTTGGCTTGACAAAAATTACTTTTTAAAGAGGAATTTATGCTGCACCACTAATTTATTTTTGTATGAAATACCTACTTCTCAGCTACAAGATAACCTTACTTCTTGTCTTGTTGCACTTTTGAGCAGACTTAGAACCTTCGCTTCTCGAATTTATATATCAATTGAGATTTTCGGTAATCCTGTCAAAATTGCATTTCGATGTGCGCAGAAGACAGTGTGAAAATCAATAAAAATCTGACGCCGTTACTCCAACCCGATGCCGAGCTAATCTGTATGCAACATTACTACAACAACATTCTAGTTGCAATTTATTGCCCATCATCTCAAACTGCATTGATACAGCGGAGTGAGCGGAAAGAAAGGTTCACGCTCACATTTTTCCGGTTTAAGTTTACAAACACGAAGAGCATCATTTCCCCGGACAAAAACCCCCTTGTTGACTATTCAACCAGACGTGAATATGGATATTTCAGAGGAAATAGCTGAAGAAAAAGAGACGCACACGAAAAGTTGTCTCCAATTTATCTTCCCTGCTGACTTGATGACAGACTTGGAGAGTAGTTACAGGCAAGTCAAAGGAAAACTTTTCATACTTTTTTTATTTCAAAGTATCCGTCTCCTCTTGACGTTGCCCTTACAGTGGATATGAATAGAGCAGAGATGATAGCGTCAATACGTTTCGCGATGTTATGTTTGCCTTCATGTATTCTATCCTTCCTTTCTTCACCTATGGTCGTTATGATGCATAACTCTGTGAGCATTGCAATAATAAAAGTCGAAAGTACTAAAACATTTTTTCAGAGTTTGCCCATTTTAAAAAATTGGACGTGATAGAAGGCAAAAGGATAAGGCGTAACATTTATGAACCTCTGCATGCCTATTTATATAACATCGCATCGACTCTGTCTTTCTCTGATGCACTCAATTCTCTCCCGTTGCACTCGTCTCAAAACACACATTCCAATAAAACTCTCGCTGCTTGCCTGCCGACATGTTCACATTTCCGGAACTATTTTTCAGCAAATACACTGCGCTTCAGATGTGTGCATTAGTCCTAAGAAACTGTTAATACAGAAAGAAAAGAAAGTCAAAGGTTTTTAAAGGCTGCTGTCTGTCTCCAGTCCAGTCTCGACTATCCATACTCCACTGATTACAACTTTCAATTTCCGGTCCAGAGCCAAAAAGTAATATAAAAATTGCTGGCAACCCCAAAAGTTAAAGTTGCCTCTGATTACCAATATTGAATAGAGGGAGTCTAGAATCCTTATTAAAATGGGTAATTAAATTGGCCTTTCATCAATGTTGAATCTAGAAAGAAGTGATTAAATGTCACTGTTAGTCACAGTATCAATGACCATGTTGATGACACAACGCTTCTGTAAAATTTACTGTAAAGAGTACAAAGGAAAAGCGACATTTACATTTGCTTCTATACAAACACTTTCGAGCTTTCACAGCTGGATTAACTAAAAACGCCAATGAAGTGAATAGTATCTTTGCATCTTCTATCTAAAAAAATCTCCACTTTGTGCTGTACGACTAGCTTATCTGTTACGAGTTAAACATTAGATACATTCTTCCATACATCCTGCAAATCATTATTGTTTAATATTATCGAACAACGGGTCACTCTAGTTAATAAGGTAAAAATCTAAAAAGAAAAAAACAAAGTCACGATTCACATAGGAAGTTCAGCGTAGAAAGCTCAGTGCACTTCTTAATTGCTCGACCGCGCAGCTGAATGCAAAGTCAAAGAAGGGAAAGGTGCATTCTTTTAATGATATACAAGCAAACAAAACCTGGTTAAAAATATATTCTAGATGTCGTTTAAACCAAATCATAGCCATGAAAAACATTTCATGCTGCAGTGCAACATGTACATATATAAATAAATATACACATTTCACCTCATTCCTTGGTAGCTTAATTTAGTATTTTGTAAACAGGAAACACCAATAGAGAGCAATGCGGGACGAGGAAAAGTTGAAAGGAAGAAGAAACATTTTAATAAATATTTTAAAACGCTGGTTCTTGTGCGTTTACTTGTAGACTGCTCTTGTTGCAACAGGGTTACTACAATAGCCGTTAAGAATTACGGCGGGAGTGGGAGTTTTTAGAATTATACAAGTTGCATTTTTGCTTCTTTTTCATCCTCATTTTCTTCGCTCAACAAGATAGCTATATTCAATTCAATTCTGATGTTATTGTGCTATGCGATGCGAGTAATGAAACAAATGAGCTTTGAGACCTGAAAAAGCTGCGGATGCATTTGCAGCATGTGTATGCAAGCGCAAAGAATATTGTGTACAATATCACCGGCAACACGACAGCGCACCAAGAAGTACATGAAATTTAAAGAGGCTTTTACACTCTTTGTTGCAGTAGTAAAGTTTCTGCAGTAGTGTAAAAGGGAAGGAGCAAAATGCTTGCATCCATGCATAATTTTGAGAGGAAGAGGGAGCGTTTCATATGAGGAACTCTCACTAGAGAATTACCACAAAAGATGAAGCAGACGAAGAATGAACTGTGTGCGCCACAAGGAAGGAAGGAAACAACATGGGTTACCTATAAATGTAGGTAAGAAAAGACATTCCAAATTGTATTGCCATTCCACTTTCAATTTTTTCTTCCACTCCTGTCCTACGGCATGTTCATTTCATACGATTACATAAATAGTATCATACACTCTCTGCAGTCTGCCGTATGTTGTGAGTCTACTAAACACATTATTTTGCTTTTTGCTTTAATCTATTTGTCTCTCCTTTGCCAGGAGCAGTAAAACCGAAAGAAAACTGCGTGTGATTGTAACAGGCAACAGAAGCTGCACAGTAGAAATAAATGTGCACAGTCTTACAATTTCTAATCCATTTCTTACTTCCTTCCACTGGCTATATGTTTATTGCCACCATTTAGTTCCAAACTTAATGGCGTTTTCTGACTAACTATACTTTTACGATGGAAGAGGTGATCAAGCGAACCATGAATATATCGTTCATAAATTTTACCTAAATAACTGATGTTTTACAACGGTGACTTACGAGGAGACGAATTAGATAATAGCTTGTATTATAACAGCCAAACAGATACTACTACCGTAGTAGTACTACGTACAGAAGATGACTACATACAAATATTAGATATAAGCAGATACGTGCGGAATTGGGGCTTCAATAAAAAATAACATCCGAAGTTTTTTAAAAATTGACAAGTTCGGGTCAAATATAACAAACCGCATTTGCGTTTCATAGCTAACCTATATTTTCCTACATTGTCACAAAAATGAACACTTTGAATAACAATGTTTGTACTTTTTGATGAGTACGCCACGAAGTGTCTCAAACCATAATGGTACTGTTTTGATGTTAAGCTGTGATAATATACTTTTACTTCTTGTTCTTGTATACTACCCCATTTATTTAACCAAGAGTCATCTTGCATTGCTAAAGCCAAAAGTAAAACTTTTCCCATTTTAATACACTATCATCTCCACAAAAAATCATTTCTCCAATTTAAGAGGAATCTAGCAAAATTACTATTTCAATAAAATAGTTCTTAATCTATCCAACTTTGTTTGTGCAGATGATAGAATAGCGTTCACATTAATTGTGCTGAACATGCAAGACTACACAGATTTTCGGCATATTCCATTCTTCTAAATTTCAATGCATACCATTATCAGGAATTTTGTTAAAGTTCCGACAGCTTTAGGTGAAATTTTAAAACGTTCTTCGAATCTTCAAAGTATAAAAACATTCAAATGGTGTAGAAAGATGAGAACGTGAGTAATAAATAGAAACTAACAGCCACATTGCTCAAAGGCAACATTTCGAATTTAGACGTTTAACCAAAGTCGACAATTTTCACACTTATCAAAGTAGGCGGCAATGTGATAGCGCAGTACTTCGCTAATACAACAGAACAAGTCATGCCAAGAAGTTGGCAATTATCCATTGAGTGAGTAATCTGCGTGGTAGTGTTAAATAACTGATGAAAATTCAATGTAAACAGCGATAAAATAATGTATGAAATAATTGTAGTATAGAATTCCATAATGTTTATATAAAAATATACAGTTAATTGTGTACAATTTAGTAGAAGAAACAGTGAATAGGAGCTATTCAATAGGTATGGATAACGGGACGTCTTCCCTGCCACACGTAAGTGTACGCTACTCAAATTATGTATGAACTTTCAATGTAAATTGAGATTATAAAGTCCCAATTAGGACCTGCCGACGACTCTCATGATTTTATGATTTTTACCTTTTTCTTCTTACAGCACCCCATTCTTGAGCTAGAGCAGGCTGCTCACTGGTTCGTCTCGAGGTTTTGTGTTTTTGTCTCACTGAAACCAAATGCGGTAGCTACTCCTTTTACGTTCTCGGAAAAAAGACCGTCAGTGGCTAAGATGAATTAATTTCTGGCTTTTTCTTGAAATTTTTCCTTGTTTTATTTGAACATTTTAGCGACTCCCTTCGACCGGCAATGAGAATTTTCATATTGTCAACATGCCCACTTTTAAAATACGTTACAACTTGATAATGAATCCAGGTGAGTGTCTTCTGTGTAGGCAAACTGTGAATTGCCAAAACAATAGAAAAACGTTATCTTGACTTTTTAAGTAATTTAGGGACACCTTGTTTTTCTTTCAAGGTTTCCAAAATGGGAACAAGTTGAAGGATAAATAGTTTTAAAGCGAGGTAATATTTTTCATTTGTGACAATGAAAATTGCAATTTTCTTGTTAAAATTGTCATTAGGCAAGTTTCGATTTGAAGAAAGATATTTATCCTTGTATTATGATGAGTGGCAACGAAAACAAAACTTACATTTTGGTTATTTCGCAATTCTAAAAATAACACCATTCTATGAAGATCCTTCGGGTTCCGCACCAATTCAGGTCGCCACCGAGTATTAAATTGTGACTGTCCACAATAAAATCAATTCATGTGAACTACAATGAGTAATCACCAAATAACTGACGAACGTGACGAAAAGAGTGATTTTATTACTTAGCTGTGGCGAAAACAAATTGTCAAAACAAATTGAACTGTGGTCGAATTATTTTATTTGCTGAAGACGATGAATAATTTACAAGCCCATCTACTACTGATTTGCGAGGTATGCACTGACGAAGCGTCTTGGGAATACTAGCAGCGCTACGTTAACTCCAACATTAATTGAATGCCTAGTTTTTGGGACCAGGCAACATGGTCGTTTTCTGTCGTCGCCATTATCTCCACTCTAGAATCTAGACTAGCGCAGCATCATAGTAATGAATGACAATATATAACAACCTGTCAAAGTTTGTATTACGCCTGATTGAAGAGATGAGTTCTCCAAACTTTCATGCAGGACAGGCTGTGTAAAGTCAATTAGGCAATAGCCCATGGCATCACATAAAATATTTCGCGTATAGATAGATTCAAGAAACATGTCCATTGGACATTGCACCATCCTTTCAGAAGCCCTATGAGTGAAAAGAGGGGCAGAGGCAAATAGTTTTGGTTTTAGATCAAGTAGGGAAAAGTTCATGAGTGGACTGAGTTTTTTCTCTGACACAGTTGATTTCAACTTTTTTAACCTATAAATAAATTACTTCATCCTGTTTTATTTGAACACGTAACCATCTACCATAACTTTAAATCGTGCAACAGTTTATCCATATGTGCGCAAAAAAAATACACATGTACCAACAAGCAATCTTTGAAAAAGCATTTCAAATGCTTTCACACTGTACTTCTTATCGTGCTGTCAATGGAATAGAACTGTGGTAGTAGTAATAAAAATAATGCCAGTTGAGCAAGTGGTTAGATGAATAAAAAAATGTGAGTCGATCTGCTGTTTTGATTAAAACCAACTACTACCAGATTTGCGACTGCACATCGCTTATGTAAATGAGTAAGATGTCGGGAAAAGAAATCCATTCGTTAAACGATTTGTAGCAGATACAGAGTTATTAGAATAGTTTCCATCCACACAGTTTGTGTATTTATCTACACTTGTACATATGTATGTGAGTTACGTGCTTATGAACACCTATGTCATGCATTTAGCCTTGAAAAATGTTTTATGAAAAGTTTGCAGGTTTTAAGGATTGCGAGAACGTTTTATCATTCATTTCTCTTATTGGACCATCAGTGTTAATAAATTCAAAGGTAAGCAGCGAATTCTAGTAAGCGAACCACAAAAATTTACAAAACACCACTTAGAATAATTTTGTGACATTCTCAAAATATTGGAAGCATGACCATTTCAACATTCAACAGTCGTCAATACACAACACAGCCGAGTTTGTTGTTTCAAAATCCCAACCTGAGAAAGTGTTTCAGCAAAAATTACAACTTGGTTTAAATGATTTTTTGAACACTTAGTAAAATTCCATAAATGCATTTCCAAGTATTTGTGTCATAAAAGCAAACTATTTAAAAACTGACAACTCTGAATGACCTCTAAAGCATACACTTCAGTTTAAGAAAACTACGTCTCTAACAAGACGGTTTACTTTGGCCATATGCAATCATCGCAATAGTTATAAAATTAAATGAAACATAACGTAGGAAGGGTGAATGTCGTAATTTCCATTTTTGAAATTTAGATTACTCCATGACTATGCTGAAATATATCGACTGCACGATGATAGTAAAAAGTATAACTTTAACGAACATTAAAGCTCCGCATGACTAGGTAAGCGAGTTTATTACATTCAAATCAGCATCATGCAAGTGTTCTGTCACATATGATGATGCATAAGGTTTGTTTATACATAGTTGTATGACTGCTGTTAATGATTGAAAGAATGATGTCATTTTATTGCCGTTACAAAGATACTAGTAAATATGCTTAAAATAAGTCAAGTTTTATGCAAAGTGTAAATTTAATAATGCATTCGTAGAGACGAGCGTGATATCGTGGTATCGGGAGTAGGTATAACACAAGTCATACTCTACTCTACTAAAATATTTGTCGTTCTTTACTTTAGATAACATCACACACGCATCTGCGGCTTTCTTGCTAAAAAGTAAATGAAAGAGGATTCTTGGACCCAGGCTTCCACAATAAACTACCAACCTGTTTAATTTTTTGGATTGCTTAAAATATGAGTTTGTGGTGTGGTCGTGGTCGAATTTCAATTTCTCACTGTAGATTTTATGATAAGAGCAGATGCTCTACCTTTAATGTTCTGACATAAACCAGGTAGCAAGTAAGGAACGGAGGTGCATCAGTAATAATATGTTAATAAAGTGGCATCGGAGTTCTTTATATTAAAAACATGGAAAATATGAAGCAGCTTTTGCTCTGCTTTACTCAACAATATATATTCATATCTCACAGTAACTTTGCCTAAAACATTATACTAAAAGGTTTTCTGTCAGATCGGAATGCTTTGACAACTTGGTTACACATGCAGCCTCTTTCTAGAGTAGCAAGAGTTGCGTTGGCGTAACAGAACTAACGCATGTGTGGCTTTTTTATGAAAATTGCATATGATATTTTTACCTTGTTTGCCGAAAGAGGGTTATGAGAGTCACAAAGTTGGATTTACAAAATTAAAGTGAAAAAAGACCAGTAACATGTACGAAGGTAAGGTTGATTAAATATAAAAGTCGTATTTACTTAATAGGATCGTTTAAACATTTTTAAAACTATAAACTTAAAGGTCCGAAATATTTAATGTGATAGAAGCCTATTCCACAATGCTCCACTCCAATTGCACTTCTTAATCCTTAACAAACCATTTTTACATCCTATCCCTTTTTCCAGAAAATTAGACTTATAATTCAGGAAGTCAAGTAGAAACGTTAAATTCAAATCTAAAATTGAAATATACATGAAGATTATTTCAATGCTACAAACACACTTTCTAAGAAGCCATGAAGCTTCGAAATGCTCTTTTATCTGTATTTTCTCTTGAAAGAGGAATGCATCACTATGCAATATTTTTTTAATCTTTGTTCCATTGTCCCACAATGAAACAAATTAAGTGAATTGATAATAGTAAATAATCCCACAATTACATTTCAGGCATGCCAATATTTTGTATCTGTATTAATCTCTACTGGAAAGAGTTGTGTCTGTCTGAGAAACTATGTCTCTATTGAACATGTACGTAGTAGAGGGTTTCGTAAAACACTCATTTTTTTGCATGAATATGAAATGTTTATTACTTTTATGATTACTTAATAATACGAGTTTGAAATAAGGCAGCATAATTTGGCCTGGTAAAATACAAACTTCTTGTCCTGGGAAGAGTCGTAATAAATGAAAGTGCATTTTTCTATAAAATGAGTAATGAGTACACGGATAAGAAAAAAACTTTGGAATACTAAGAGCAAGTGAGTTTGTTGGGAGAGCCAGCAAGACGGTAAAAACTTCTTTAGTTCTTTTCATGCACTTTTCTCATAAATTATTCAGCAGTCGTCTGTCATAATGAAATGAACACTTCGTCTTTTCAAATTGTTCTTCGTCTCTTTTCCATTGTTCCATTTTTCAATAAGCTTTTTTTCACGCTGTAGGTATCCAATTCGCCTCAGCGTATTTCAGGCCATTGTAATATAAAATGGCTTTCTGAAGTTAGAATGTCACAAAGTTGTTAGCTATTGCGACTCGGTTATCAACTATGGATAAACAAAACCTTAAAATTAGAGCGATCACATGAAATACTTCCATATTGAATGTGTCTGGACCATACATAAATCATAGCGGAATAAGTGTTTGGTATGGATTATTATGCAATATCTGTGACCAGTGTGAAAACGTACATATTTTATTTACAACACCGATTAGCAAAAATAATGATTATTGCACATCCTCCAACCATTCCCTAATTTCACGGTTATAGTACAGCACAATTTTTATATGACTGAGTTCTTGTAATAAAAAATTGTGACGAACTTTTTGTTGAACAACTCCGCCTCGTGTATATTTTCACCTTTTATTGTTTTATCTCCCTTGAATATTAATGTTATGAGTATTGCCGTGCTATTATCATATCAACACCTTCCCACATTTTAGCAACACTTATCACGTATCATTAACAGGTGCCGGGTAGATATGAACAAACAAATGAAGTGAAATATGAATAAATACCTGGTGCAACTCAAGTCATAATTACGATTAGAACCACACGACGAAGAAAGCTGCTAAAATCCGTGTGCCTGTAAGAGTAGTGCTGGCAGCCGATAGGTTATTAAAACGATGACAGACTTTCGGAGACAGTAATCTCGTGCTCGTCTATCTACTCTGCCAAGTGTGAGCATTTACCATTTTTTGTGATTTGGGTATAAAAATGCAATTTATTGTTATTACAGGTTTTACTAACAAATGTTTTGCGGGATTTTCTATTGCAAATTGCAATGCGTAAAATTCCTTGTTGCATAAATATACAATAAATGTATGAATGAGTTTTGTTTCTTCGCTCTTTTATTACGACTATATGTCCATTACAATGTTACTTGTTTCGTTGTTTCTTTCCACACAAAAACTTCTTTCCCTTCCAAGTAATAATCATTACAGAGAAGTACGTATTATGAATGTTATTAAATGGCCGCATTGTCTGAATGCGAATGACGAACCACTGCCTACAGAACGTACATTATAGTTTGCTACATGCGGCAATAATAATCATAATCATGGGATTTTTGGACAAGAGTCAAGTCAAACATTGTGATATGTTTCCCTGAGCATGAGCCATTTGATTCATTCCGCATTTTTGCATTGTGTTGCTGTTGCTAAATAGGATGATTGTTGACGACGCGTTATGACGTCTACATATCAAGGTTTAACTTGACGTTCAGGTTAAAGTGTTAGGAATAAGAAATACGGGCACAGTAAAAAAGCCACAGTATTCAGCTATATCCATGTTACTTACTCTGGTAAAAAATATCTGGAGTAGCTGAGGGGGTTATGAACAAAAGTTGTAAAAGTAGTAAAAGAAAAAAGCGTCAGAATGAATTCTGCATACTGATTTCTTTTGCCGTAACTGACTAGTTTTAAGAAAAAATAATTGTGTCTCTACCTCTTACCGTTTGTCTCCTTTTTAGGCTCATTTTAGACATGTTCTACCTAGACTTGCCAGTTACTTGGCTCGCACAAACATCAGACACACATCTCATAAAAATAATAAATGTTGTGTTACGTCTTACAAGCAGACTTACTGCTTAAAATCAGAATTGCCAAACTGCAACTTAAAAGATTTCCCGGCTTCTTTATTTCTATTTGCGGAGAAGCTTCTTTTTACTACTTTTTGTTGCGAAATAAAGTAGTCAATAAATAAAGGAAAGTGTCGCAAATACAGTAATATTTTAACCCAATGTTTATTACTTCTTCTTTTTTACAATGCCTCAATGACTCATAGCAATGGTCTATCTAAAAACCCTGAGTGCAAAATTCTTTAATATTGTTTCGGACAGGCAACAACTTCAAGGAAACAAACGGGTCCCCTTACGCAAGATTTTCTGCTTCATTGTATTGATTATTTTAATGACCATGACTGTATATCAAATAAGATAACAAAAACATTTTCCTGACATTTATCCTATCTATTCTACGCCACTTTTCCATTTGAGTTTGAGATTCACACATGGAATTCTAATAATAAAATAAATGCTAATATTTCTACCACACTTAAAAGCAAACCGAGCTAAACAAAGTCTGCATGAAAACGTGAAGGGATTTTACTCTTCAACTAAAATATATTATGCGGGAGAATTTTAGCTCGCTTTCCTGTTGCAACAGACTTAGCCGATGAAGAACCGGAAAAAGAAACTGGTTTGGTTTCATATATGAACTCTTGCCAAAGTTAAGCTCAAGCAGTAGCTTTTTATCTAGTCTTAAGCAAAGAATTGAAAAGCAGCAGCAGTAGAATTGGACAGTTTGGAAAATGATAATTCCAAACCTGGCGAAAAATATAAATAACAACAGATAAGTGGGTTTGTTTTTTATCCATGCTTACTTCTGCCATCATTAGACACATAATCAATATGAGATGAGTAGAGTGCAAGGGCACTAAAATACATGGGTTGCATGTTGGGAACAAACGTGACGTTATTTCCTTTTATTACATAAATCGGCATAGTTCGGCATTTTTATTCGCAAATAAATTGTACGTGTTCCTGAGGAATAGTTCAGAGATAAAATTCAGCAATACTTTTCTAAACACTTTTACCTGCCTACAACACGCTATAACTAGCAGGCAACTGCTAAATCTGTAGTTTATAAATTCAACATTGTACATATGAAGGCTTTATGATACACCATTTCAATATTTGTTAGTGGTTTAATTTCTTAATTTCAAATCATTGTCATTAGTCATTATTTACATAACAATTCTCTAGTTCAAAGCGGCGTTTCAAAGTTATTGGCGGTCTCCTGTATTTCCGCTTCAGTCAGTCTCTCAAGCCAATTTTTTTCCTATAGTTATTGTTATTTAATACCAATATCGTGATCTAGTAATGAAGGATTTCCATTAAACGCTGTCTTTAACCACAATAAACTATTCCACGTGATGTTTTTAGTAAAAGCAAACATTTTTCATGGACATCATCAGTCCTGGATGGCCTTAAGGATTTTAGAATACACCAGGAAATAAAATATTATACGAAACAAGAGCCACACTCCAAAGAGATGAATATGTAGCAAACCTTTTTGTTTTTTCCAGATGATGATAATACCCCGTAATGGGTTATACATTAGCTCAGCATGAGGCTGAAAAGGTAATCTGAAGCCATCGAGCAAAACGATTCTTTACGACGAAGAAAATGAAACATGTAACCGTCTCTTACAGTAGTCCTTTTCGTTGTATTGTACCACATTAGAGCTCCATTTATTCGTTTTTCATGTGTCTGTAATTACTTAAAGTGATACAGAAACAGAAGTCGTTTTGAGCATTATTAGAAGAAAAATGTACAATGTGCATCAGCAGCATCACAAACTGCTGCCGGTGCAATGATGATGCTACGAGGATGGTAAAGGAGCTACAAAGGAAGATGAAAACCGAAATATTCTGAGTCAAATGGTCGTTTTCCACTTTCCTGAATCCTGAGTAGAAACCAGCAACGAACTCTACCGCCACCATCATCACATGCACCAAGTTGCATTATTACTTTTTCCTTGCTTTATTTATACTTTGTACACTTTCTTGTTGGACACAAGATGAAAAAATCATGGAACATGAACAGTTTCTTCTCTACTTTACTTTCTGTCTGCCACTTGAAAATGACTAATTCATTACGTAATGTGTGTCTGCAACAACAATAATAACCTAGCACTAAGTAGACATGGTATATGGACTTGGTTAAAATGGAATACTCGTCTTGGTTCAGTCCCAGTTTGCTTGTATCTTGGTTCAGCAGTGTCATGTCTCCAGCCAAAATTGCTGCTGTTACAATGCAACCAAACTCGCATTAATGATGATCATATAAGGGGAAAGTGACTGTGTGCGAAGAAAGGAAGAAAAACAAAATACAATTTTTGGACACGTTTTTAGGGGTTTTAAATGTACATCTGTTTCGTAAAAGATTTTAGTGGAGCTTTATCTAGATCGTATGTGGCGGAGAAAAGAGAAAAAGAGTATTCCAGTATATGAATGTCATGCTTATAGTCTAAAAGAGTGAAGTAAGTCTAAAGTTAAGGCGTTTAAACGAACAACAAGGAGTCTTAAATAGTTTCTTTAACCTTTCTAAAGCGGATTATCACTACCGTAGTTCTCATTTCATTGTATTTAACCAAAAATCAAGGCAAAATAGAGTTGTCCGCTGGTTGTTTTGTCTGACTGCATTTAAGTCTGCGTATGAGTGACATTAGTGACACAAACAGAAGCTGTTGCATTATTGCTGTCTCTGTCTTTCATGCAGACAAAAATATCAATTTATTTTTTTATTTCTGATTTTTTGGTGGAACTTCCACTGGAAATTTCATAATCCACTCTTACTTTTACGATGACATGACACAAGAACTGATGAGTTCTCTTGCTTGACGTTAATACAATCATGCATTATATTAGGTTTCCTGATAAACTATGTACAGTTTATAAGTTTGTTTGGAGACATTACTGTATAGAAAGCAAAGTGAAAACTAGGAAAAATTTTATATAAACACACGAAAGCAACAGATACATTGTACATAAAATTATATATGCAGCGTAAGTTTGAAATATGAGTGTTATATAAATGAAAGTGTTTTTATTCCGAACAGTTTCCCATTTAAAACAATGACAGGCGAAAGGAATATCTTAAACATATATCGAGGAAACCTATTAAATCTAAAATCTTATCAGCCTGATTTAATCATTTCATCTAACCTTACCCTTGCTACAATTATTAATTCTTTTCTTCTATAACAGTCTCGAGTCTCGACTCTTATAAATAGGTGAAATTATTACTTTAGAATGCTTATTATTGGCACCATAGAATGACTCAAATCAAACACTGTACTGACTAAAGTGAGTCGTGACAGCATTTTGTCGTCTAGACACAGTCGACCTGTCCGCCTGAGTCGTCTATTTCGACTGAATTTTATTCATAAGTAAAGTGTCACTTGTCACATCACATCACGAGTGCGCACACATTTGATCACAAACATCAGTGTACAAAATATTTTTTTGGTACAAGCCACAAAACATTCTCATTCAACTTTATCTTGCTTGGTACGTTTTTAGAGTATTTAATTATACTCATTCCAAACAGAGGTGTACGTAATAAGTTGGGATTATACCGGACAGACACTCTACTACTTTGATCCTTTTAAATTGTGTGACATGTTTCCCCAAACTGAATGTTCTGAAAATACTAGTTACGATGTTACCTATATAATGTAAATATTTAACAAAAATGTGACCAACGATCAAAGCTAAATGTGTGTTTTCTGTGTGTTTTACAAAAAGTAAATAAATAAATTCCCGATTTAGAGTCACAACAGGGCATTAGGATGCTAAGAAATCGCAAATGTACAATTTGAAAATAGAATAGAATGACTGTAATAATTTTATAGTTCCATTCTTTCCTCAAAAAGGTCTTTGATCTCGATTAAGTACTTACTTAGGTGATTACGTCGAAGAATACCAACTAGCTAAAAAGCTATTTTTGCACATATAGTACTATTTAAATACACTATATATTATGACATTTGATGAATGTAATATAAGCACAAGCACAAACGTTACCCTTCTCTTGTTCCAGCAGCATGGTAGCTTGGAATGGTGGTATTCCAATGCCAAAGGTTAAATAAACTCATTTAGTAAAGAGGTACATACTGTAATGAGACAGAAATTTGTTGTTTATGTCTTGCCTCGCTCCACGATGATTTCCGTCAACAGTGGAGACAAGCACCAGAACCAAATGTTCTTTTCCCAGCTCCCATTTCTCTCTCCTACATGACCTCACCAGAGACCAAAGAGGGAGACGTAACAAGAAGACAAAGCCAAGATTTTTGTCTTTATATTTTGTCGCCGTATTAATACCGAGACAGACGCAAAAATAAAGTTGATGTATACACTACAGTGTGCAAATAAACAATTTACTTTGATGATGTTAAAGACGGTTCAATTAAGGTTTTTTGCCTTTAAATAATTTTATAGTAGTGCATCAGTAAACAATGTTTTAGAGTGTGAATTTTAAAAGTACAAATGACAACAATTAATTGTATTGTAGTATAGTGAGTGGAATGAAATGGTTTCGTTTGATGAAAGGAGATATGTGTCAAGCGCATCTTCTGAACGCTCGTATTAAATTTGATGAGGATAATCGAATTCCACACGTTGTCTACAATTTGCAAGGGTTAGCGGTGCAGTGGTATGTGCAAGCGTGTATCAATAACAATGACAATAATAATAGTTGTTGTTGTTGTTGTAAAATAAAATTATAACCTGTTTTGCCATATGCTGATGGAGATTCTTTTCTATCAAATATACCTTCGGTTTGGCTCTGTACCAAAAGTAGCATAAATAAAAAATGTAAGTGCCTTTGTTCTTGACAAGCACACAATGTAGACATGCTGCGCTCCACGCCGCCTATAAAAGTGACAATTTTGATATTAACGTATCTTTTCTCTACATACGCATGCCAAAGACCTAAACCCAGAGTTTAGAATAGTTTGTTAGCTCCTCTGGCAAAGTTTGGAGATCGCCTTTGTGTTACTGTTTATAAACACATGTGTGCTATTCTTGAAAGCACAATATGTTATTACTATACATTATTAGTGTGCTTCATCAAGCCGTTGTTGGAGAGGGACAAATATCACAGCGTGTTTTCATGAAATTAAAAAGTAAAAAATACGAAAAGAACAAAAAGGGTTGAATCGAAGCCGACTCACTTCCTGGTACAATGGTACTTACTAACATTCTTTGCTACAACTTGGCTGGCATGTATCGCGGTGGGTAATAATAATAATACTAGCGAGAGGCTTATGCGACAAATGCAGCACAACAATTTATCGAGTCAGCAAGAGATTGGAATCTAATATGTAATAAATAGTAACTTGTGAGAATACAATGAGCAGTGGCGGGGTGTAACGCGCACGACATACACAAACTGGCGAGATACCAACCCATGCCATACAATCTATTTATATAACCGTTGACACTTACTTGTACGCATTCCACCTACCATAATCACAAACACTGCCCCGAACATTTAGACTTCTTTCACGGATATTTTAAAGTCAACTGTTAAAATATAGGTTGCTGTATAACAACCGCTCAATTTTATATAAATACTTCAAAGATATGCCTAAAAGTAATGCAAATGTAAACTATTGTAAACAGTGGCACACAATACCGCTTCATTTGCAAATCTGCATTGTTTATGCATGTGTGGTCCATAACACGTAACACAAGGTATTATTCAGATATGCAGAATAACAGGATAGCTGGATAAAATGGTGTTTACCGGCATGATGTGAGTGAACTTTAGCTATTGCTTTTTGAAGAGCAGACATGTGCTGGTATTTCTGGTCCTGTCGGAATCTAGGTCAGTGTAGCTTACTCGAATTTTTTCTAATTAAACTTTAAAATATACAGATGCCTTATCAATTCTTTCTGTAAACATCTTGTTTTGGCAATTCTCTTTGTATGAAGAAGTAATGTATGCAAAGCTGTAAATGTTTTGCGGTTTATTCTACGCATCCGGCCAACTCTTTCCTTCCTTGATTTTATCTGCTTTTGTGAATACAATATAAAACTTGTATTTTTGCTAATGGACATAAAGCCATGGTTTATTTCAAATTCCGTTAGAATAAAATAAACTTTTAAAAATCACATGTGCTTAGAGTATTTGGCAAAATTATGTCAGAGAAGTTTACCAAAACGTGAACATTTCGGGAATGCTTCGCACTTTGTCTGAAATTGAAACATTTACTACGGTCGTCTCTACGTTGTTTGTAAAAAGCATTTAAATTTTAAATACGGTTTTCTACATAAAACGTGCAGTAACGCATAAAAACTCCCAATTCCCAAAGATGTTTTTGGGGAAAGTGGATTTAAGAAAAAATATGTGGCATTGCCATTAGTGTCTCTACTTTTTAAAAATTGGCGAGCAGCTTTTCAATTTGATTAACAATGCTTAATTTGCATAACATTTATTTGACATCAATTTTTTGAATTTTCGTTTGACAAAGAAAAACCTGTATTGAGTGGAAGTGGATATCAACAATGTTTTATAAATAATGGACGTAAATATTCAGCTGCACCGCAATGGTGTGTGTATGCATTCATAGATCAAATACCTCAAAAGCCACTCACAAAAGACTTTTATTTAAAAACTAAGATTTGCAGGTTTCCGTTTGCCGTTGGATATAAAGGTGGCTTGGTGGGTCACATAGCACGTAACACGCAACATTGAAAAAGTCATATTCAAAATCTTTAATAGATTATTAGATGGATTGTGGAACAACAAAAATACAGCAGAATGTTATCAGAGTTGAGGAGATGCTCCCAAGATAAGATTTGCGCTCTTTTCAATTGCAAACGCCTTATATGCCGCACTCCATTATCTGCAAACCTTTTTTGTACATTTGATGGTTGTTGTATATTTAAAATAGGTAATGACAGTTTCACGACGTACCCCTTGCCATTCTCTGCTTATCTCAAAAACTAATAGTTAATTGCTTAAAAGCTCCTTAACCTTTAAAAGTATCCGGATACTTAAAGCTCCAATGAGATAACATTTCATAATTCTTATGACAATGCTTATGTTATGCTGGAGTTTTAATACTAAATACTTCATCTTCGTGCTTTTCATGGTGGGCAAAGTATTATAATGTATGTAATGCTTATGGGCATTGTAAAATGCGACAAGTTAACAGGCCAACGCTTCGCTTTTGGGGTTGTAATTTGGAGAGTCTTCAAAAGTTTTGTGCAAATGCAAATTTCTGTTTTCGACAAATACAAATTCCTTGACAAGATTTAAGTCTAACAACCCCTGCACAAAAATTACAATGTCACAAACCTAAGCATTTTACTCCTTATGATAAGTTGGATACTCAGTGAAACGACGCTGAGGTAACTCAAACCTATGACTATTGTGATAGCATCATCTGCATTTTTACACGCACCTGTACAGTCAGAAAGTCAAGATTATTCAATTGCCAATATGGAGTTGGAGTTTTAAATCATAACAAGCGATAAGCAAGTCGTAAGTGTCTCAAGTTCTTTGAATTATTAATTCCTTTTCAGCATGCAAGCTTTGAGTCAAGTTGATGGATGAAACTTTGATAAGTGTTTGAAAAGTAAAGGAACAGGAACGTATAAAAAATTGACAAGCTCATCACTAAATGAGATGAACTTTGTGAAAGCAACCAAGTGGGTTACAAGTTCTGTAGAAATCACAGGGAGTTAGAAATTTTAATGTGTGATTGATATCTTTCTCCATTTTATAAAATTGACAATTATTAGGGTGGCTTAGGTATTGTGACGGGTGAAGCCATTTTCGTATCCACCTCAAATACAATGAAAGAAGAAGCTTTTCAGTTGATGAAACAGTTTCGGGGCCTGTTCTCTGTAAACAATTTTTGACAGAGAAAAAAATTATAAAACAATGACAAATCACAGCTTACATTCAGTTTTAACCCTACTTGATCGAATAGCTGTGAAGTTCTGAGAGTAAACATGAAGTCTCTTGTGTCAAATATAATATTACAATAAGACATATAAGAAAGAATCGCGTGTAAGATAAACGATATTGATAGCTCAAAATGAAATATGATTTAAACAAAAAGATGTATCCTTTGTAGATGAAGATTAACCAAAGCGTCAAATTGAAAGCTGTTTGAATAAATGAAGAGTGCGGGCTACTACTTTTATTGAAATCAGTAAAACTACTTTAGGTACGAAATGCGTACCAGATCCACAATGACACTTCATGAGTTTAAGAATGAAACGGAACTCTTGTTATTTGAGCCAATCAATGAATTCTTTCGTTTCTCTTTACTGATTGTGATTTGACTGGTAGTGGTAGGGTTGTAGGTTGGTGGGTCATTGCAAGAATTATTCAAACTTTTAATAACACATGTGCATAGCTTAATAATAATAGCAGCCATGCCATGACTAACTAGGTTTTTAAGAAGCAGATCAGAAGTTTTATCTCGAATACTTAAGGTCGAGCTGATTTGATATGCATCAGCATTCGTTCATTCATATTCAATAATGATGTAAAAGCTTTGAAAGTACCCACGAAGTAAAGAAACTATAAAGCTTCCCATTGGGCCTTAAAAGGATGTAATAGTTCAAGTTCAACGTGAAGTGAGTTAACTAAAATGATAAATTGGTGGGTGTAAAGAGGAAATAATGATATACTTTTGATAAAATTGATAATCCAAATTTGAATCGCATATAAAACAAAGGTCGACAGACACGCACAACACCTTTATTATTCCATTAACATAATCTTTATTTTTCTGCTACCCAAATCTATTGCGACCGCATTATTTTATGGTCAAGTCTCAAATGCTGCATTAATTCGGCTTTTACTTGTCTCCAAATACGAACAAGTCTCCACTTTGAAGGTCAACCAATAGTAATAATATTTTTATTCTTGAATTTAGGGAATCAAAGGTTAATTATTTCAACTTTTTCCGCATTTTGGATTGATACCATTGAATTTAAGGTGCATATAATTTGTAAATAGAAGACGACTGTTTTACTCTTGTGCCCAAGCCTTGTTTGCATCGCCACTTGTAGCCCAAAATTGTGGTAATTGCCAGTTTTAATATAGAATTACACTAATAATACGCTACACTCTTTCAACTTTCAAATCAATGAAATTGTAGAATTGAGAGATTATTACCAATACATTCAAATTTCTACCATTCTCCAACATTTTAACTAATTGGCATAATTAGCTTTAGTCGATACATTTCAATCGAATGACTGTTTTACTGCTTATTTTCAAGCGCATCATGCATACACCAGACTTACCGTTATTTTTATAGGCTTCTTTAGAATCCAGTTTTGCATTTGACTTCTCTGCTATAATACAAGCAACGCATTAAAATATGTATAAGTATGTAATAACTTGATACTATTATTTTCTTTATTTTGCTCATATGTTTGAAGGTTCATTGTGTCAGTAGTATCATGATTGATGTGTAACTTGATACAGTTAATAATAATAGAATGAATGATTTTTATTGCAGTAGCCAAAGTCGTCACGGATAAAGGTCAGCGTAGAATGAAATGGCACCACTTGTGGAATGAATAGTAATAATGCTCTATTATTACTATTACTATTATTACCACCCCATTTTGTGCACTCCACTCATGACCAATATAAAAAATCTTCCCAACACGCAAACACAAAAATCCACTTTTTGATGTCAAAAGGGCATTTTCGTCAGAAAAATTATGGCTGTTGCAGAAGTTGCAAATGGATCAGTAGTACCTAATACACATTCCTAAATCCTAACCAAGATTATGGAGAAAATGTTTTCTTATAAGCGCTCGTTGGAGGTTATTTTATTCACGGAATGTGTGCGTTTAATATTTTCCTTACACTTGCACTTTCTATGGCATTTTAATGAGTTTTTCAGGTCGAAGAGTTGTGCTCACGTAATCTACTTTTCTCGCAATCCGTATTTTAACAGAACCTTTAAATGCACACTGAGTACCTATATTATCGTAGAAAGCGATTAGACTAGTCGTTCGCCGGCCGATCATATTCATCATAAAACCAAACCACACGAATACGAAACACACTGCCTTTCTTCGCTACATCCCATTCTCTTAGAAGCACCAGTCACACTGACATTACTCCACACTCTACACACTTCCATTTTTAAAACTACCTAAAATGTGTCGGCTTCAATGATAATAAAGATATATTTTCCAATATTATTGCATTTCCGCAACTTTTAGGCTATGATAAGCCCACTTTTGGTGAGTAAATCTTATCATTTTTGATACCTACAAGTTATCCTGAAAGTAGGAAAATCACTTGAAACTAAATTATACAAAGCTCAACCGTCATTATCATTATTCACTTTTAGAAACAGTTCTACATTTCATTTCTTTATAGTAAAAAGCACTACAATTTCGAGATTAGAGAAACATACAATATGTAGCATTCGATCATGTCACATTAAAAATATGAAGACTTCACCATAATTTTGACAATTCGAACTGAACTGTTTACACCCAATTGCTGTACACTTGCAAGCAGGTATTCACCATTCCTTATACGCAGTTAACAAAAATAATATGTCTTTCTGTTAACCAACTCGTTCAATATTAGTTTGCCGAGAAATAATAAACCTTCTTTGCATATTAAAATTAATGAAGTGTGTAGGTAGAATTGAGAATAGAGTTACAAGCAGACGCCTTAGACGCCTTTGTAGACTGACACGGGAAAGGATGGACCTAGGATTAATCTCTTCTTGTTATCTATGAAAGCAAGTGACAAACAAAATATAAGAAGAGCGGTAGGCGGAGATCTATTAATAGTTATTATTTCACACTCACTATAAACAGTCACAACTCTAAAACGTACTTTCTCAGAGTTACAAAGTAAACTGACTTAAGCTGACGCTGAAAGCAAAACTCTTAATCAAATAAAATTACAAATCTCTAAAAACATTAGTCCATTAACACGTATCAGGTATTATAGCCTAGCTGCACAAACGCGTACTCGTACCTTTCCAACCAACCTAACCATTCAGATACAAGTCGGACAAATTTTCATAAATTCATCAGTGCTACTTTTAACTTTATGTTAAAACGGCTTGTAAGCAGCCTCATGTGGACTCTTTCCTGTTCTGAATCAGCATAGACTATGGACAGGTGTAGACAACCTGTATGTGACAACGGTGCGTATCATTACAATTTATGTGAAATCAAGGTGGTAAATTCACTGTATCCGTTTCAAACCACTCTAGAGGCTGAAGTATAATAATCACGGACATCATCATACTCTGATGTGGATGTGGCGATGAGTCCAACCTTTTCGAAATTTGATCATGAGTAAACCTATGACCGTTGTGAAAGCAATAAAAGCTGTGCTACGCAATGCGCCAAAAAACAAAAGCTATTCAGATCGATGATTACAAGAGAGAGAGAGGGAAATATTTTTTTATTATGAACACAAATATCTATGTAGGTAAGAAGGCATTTGATGAAATCTAAAGACCTTATGTAGTAGGTATACTGCTACTATACACTTAAGCATTACATATTTAAAATTCCATTTACTAAATATTTCATTAGTCTGGAAGGATATGGTAAATATAACATAATTAGTAGAGATCGCTTACAGGACTTCCGCCGCTGGACTAAATGGATTCCGTGACCCCAAAGTCACATACATAATTTGTTGTTCAATCATTCATTTATGGATTATAGACAAACTGAATTACCGTACCGAATCTGCTTCCTGCCGCAGAAATCTTGCCTCGAGAGAGTTAACTTCTTTAGCCAGAAAACGACTGAATAAAAGAATAGGTCTGTATTTGTAATATGATTATTTATAAGTAACTTTTTGATAAAATGAATGCCAAAATATCATTCATTTTTTATTTCCATCTGGGTAATTCTTCGTTAGAAACCTCATCGAGGTTTACTTAACACACATTAAATCCTAAAAATAAGCATTGCAGATAACAATTGCGATTGGTTCATCTTGTCAAGTTAACGAATACCAGAACAGGTGCTTGTTCATGTGACATTTGTTTAGGAAATTCGAAAATTAATGTTAAGACAAAGAAGGGAAATACAACGGTAGTACAACCATTAATGTTGAGTTATTTTGCTTGACCAGAAATGGCAAATCCGGAGACAGTGGACACTAAAAGATACCATACATACCATATATGGCGATATGTGAGGTTTATACATCTATCAAGTCTTATTTCTACTCCTCTGTTCTGTTCCACTTACTAGAACATCGCTGTCGCTTCATCTTTCTCAATAAGTCAATAAAACATAAAATGATTGAAAATTCTGTGCTCGTATCAACCGTCATTCTTTTTTCTCGTGGTAGCCCTCCGATCATCAATAAAACTGTCACATGTAATAGACTACTGGTTGGTTGGCCGGTTACATTACATTACGTTGCTCACATTGTGCCCAGTACCCACGAACAACTGGGTTACGGTCTGCAGCTACCGCAACTAGTTTTTATTAGAGTTCTTTCTTTAGCTCGTCTCTGGTTTCTCCCTCCACTTGATCTATACTCGATTGTAAATTTTAGCAGTTTCCTACAACGAATCATGATTGCAACGTGACTAACAAAATTCTACGCTAAAAACCAAACTACTGCTGCTCACAATACTGCTTCAGGCTGTTCTGATTGATACGACGGTTTGAAACTATTCGCAAATGTTGATGGGAACATAAATATATTTCCTTATTGTATTGTACGTTGTGGCAGGATATTTGTTACTTTTTGACAATAACTCTGAACGTTGGCGGAGAAAGCGTACACGGTGTGCCGTGTTCCGAAAACTTGGAAACATATTCTGATCACGACATGAAAAAATACGCACGCCCATTTTATGACCAAATTGTCGGTGGTCAAGTCAGTGGTTACGAAATACCATTATTATTATTATGTTACCTATACATAATGTAACACACTACACGGAATTTTCGTGGTCTAGAAATCCTTTCTTTGATAACGAGAGGTAAAGCATTAGGCATTCATATAAAAACAAGAAAACACACAAATCAAATGTACTTTCGGCTCAATAAAACAAACAGGTAACAGTAACAATAATTGCACTGCTCAGAATCTCTGATACTTCCTTCCAATACAGAAGCCATAAACTTTTTCATCTTCTCCAAACACACTTTATCATTGTCTCTTGTCTCTATGATTTGTGCACCCGGCTTCGCTACATAAAATTGCAATGTTCGCTCCATTTCGAGTCTTAAAAAGAGCATTACTTTCTTTTGCCACCGATGATTTTCATATTGGTTCCTGACTGACTAATTCGCAAAAATCTAACAGAACGGAAATAGATTGAGGTTATTTTAGCACGCGATAATATATTACCAGAATCAGTATCTTTTATGAAACCTGGTAATGTGCATTACTAGAAACAAATGATAAGTTTTACCAAAGTATATTTCTATCAAAAATCATCCACGTGGTAGGTGTGAAAAGTGTTGAGTATTTCACAAAGGAAGTGAAAAGGTTTCCTCCCTTTCCCCTATAAAAATGTTTGAAATTATTGATGAGATGTGTTAAATTTTAGTCGAAGCATTTGATAATGGGGAAAGAAAATCCCTTTATCGAAATAAAAGATTTACTCGATCTTTGTTTCATGAAATTGGTTGCGTAAAGCCTAAGTCTATTGGTAGTGGTATATAAAATGGAGGCATATAAGAATATTGTTTGTTTTGTTACGAGTTTTCGGATTCCTGATCCTTATTGGATTCTAGCCTAAACTTGTTTGCTTTGATTTCTACACAGGTTCTAGTGCTCGATGTTATGTTATCTCCTCAAATTACTGAATTCATTTTAGTTTGCGGTTAGCTCATAAAATTTTGATTTGAAGTAGGCACCTTTGATGTTAATAAGTAAGTACCAAGTGCTCTCGATCAATGTCAATAAGAGCCTACTTGGTTTGAAAGGGTTTAACAATGTGTGGTATTGCCATTGTTGTTTAAAAGTGGTTATTGGAATTAGTCAAACAGAGGCAACCCCAACCCGAAGAGATGCTACTTACTTTATTCGTCTGTCATTTTAATCTGTCCTCGAATATTTGTGCAATCTCCTCTTATGAATTTGCCAACGATTTAATCTAAGTACTCCGCCTGTGTGTGCGCGTAAATATTCATTTACGTTTTTGACGTTCCCTTTTCGTGTACAACATGAATGAAGTTAATGGTGTGGTAGGAAACAGGACTCACAAAACCACGACATCTTTCTCTTTTGTAGCAGGGTAGTCGCAAGTAACAATCACGCACTTGAAGATGCATCAAGAATTCCTACGCAGCAATCACGCAAAGTTTATCATGCTCTTGAAAATGCCATTGTCTCTTTACGTGCACCACTTGTCAATAAAATTATGATATGAGTGAGTCAAGTTTTTCCTAGGAAGATACGTGTGGTGTTGTGTGAGTAACAAGGAGCACTAACGGAACTTACAATCAGAAGAATTCTTCACATCTCTGATAAGAATTCACCAATCGGGTGTTTCGCTCCTCATCGTTCTTTTATAGAAATGTGCTAAAATTATTTGGTAGAGATATTGTCTTTAAGGGAGGATACCGGAAACCTGACCAAATTGGCAGCTCGAAAGAATTTTTACTGCAGTCAATGCTTGTAAACTTACAAGAAAGGAATGCGATGATTTGGTTAATTGTAAGTAACTTACAGTAAACACATTGTTGCACGTCTTTATGAACACTGAACACATTGAGTTTGTAATATCAATTAAATTGCGTTAACTTTCATTTACGTTTACATTGAGCTTTTGTGTGTTGTAGGATAAGACAATTGAGATAAAATTATTTTATAAGTAATTTCTTAGTAGTAGTAATAGTCAAATTATTTCCAATTCCGTTTAATTGTTTCAGGGGTTTCGGCTATCAAATATTACCTCAAAGTGCGTAGAGATCTCTAGAATATTTGGTTCAGCTAACTTTTTAAACAATATCGGAAGCGAATGTTCATGATGACAATGTCATAGTCATTCATTGAGCTTCGCTTCAGGTGCATTTAATGACATAACACCTATGCGAACCTGGTAGCAGAGTAGTATGAGTTTTCGTGTATGAAATTCCTGCCTTTTATTTCACTGTTTTTGGATTACAGAGGTATGCGAAGCATGGAAGCACTACCTAATTCCGAAAGAGTATGACATTCATAAAGTTCATTCACAAAACTTTAATCAAGGCGAAACGTTTTATAGCGACAAGTACCGCTATCTATTGTTACCTTTTGTGTTTGCTTTGAAATTTGCATATACACACTTTATGTTAGAGGTGTTTTACTAAAAGATTGCTTACTACTACAAGAAATAATAACACCAATTCTGCTGCAGACTTGTTTGATATGCTTTACACATCTTGATTTGTTCAAGATCGTTAGTTCACCTTTACAAAACTTCCGTCACCTTTACTTAATAACGTATGTATAAGACACTTGCCAAATCCTATAGTTCATCCGAGTTTCTGTTACTCATTAGTGTACATTTATTTTATTCGCGTTCACCATTCAAAATTTTGTTTCTCTCTCTTCTTATGTAAGCCGTAGTAATAACATTGTGAATTTGTGAATACAGTAACGCTTACTTATTAGACTATTTCTTAAAAGCTTGTTACTTGGGACATTTTACAAGTGTTTGTAAATTGGAGGTATGACAGAACACAACTAACACAAGTCATATTACTTTTGAAGCAGAAGCGATGAACTGAATGCAAATTATGAGATACGTCAGTTTGCACATTTGATCCCTTAATGATGATTTGTCCTTGTCCACCGTTTATTAAGTTGCTTCATTCAGAATATAACATAAATAATCTAACACTATGTAAAGGATTTTTATCTATACGCATAACATTATGATTCTATACCTGTTCAATTCGATACCT
>VYYJ01000394.1:0-63297 GCA_021029165.1 Cyphoderus albinus | reverse complement strand
CCAAGCCTTGTGACGGCTGTGTTACATGGGGGTGGGGGGAGGCAAAAAATCGGGATTTTTGCGTTACGTACTTTTTGAATCGTGCCAAAGGTTTGTCATCACAATCAAGTCTATTGCATAATTTCTGTACATAAGTAAAGTTATGACAGTTATATAAGTAAATCAAATACATAAAACAAAAGCGTTTCTCTTCAAGGCGGGCTTCGTTGATAAAACAACTAATAAGAAACAAGTGCATAATGCACTGGAGCATTAACAGAACTAGAGTTGGCAATATTCATACTTGGCCAAATAAACAAGCAAACATTGTTATCTTAAAGAGTCTCAATACACTTGCCGCTGACTGACACAAATATGTACAAAGAAACATTTTACCCAACATAAATTCTAGTTTTCTTTGTTGAGCAGAAGGACAACAGCAAAATAACACAATATACTATAACTAACTACAAACTTCTAACTCTATAATCTGCTTGTCTACGCAAATGGACCACGCCAATTAGCGAACTTATGCTACTACACTTGTTATTCTACTATATATATTTATCATATTAAATAATTACTACGCTCATTTGCAAAATTAGCACATACTTTTGCTAGCACCAGGTCATCCTTTTGTTTTGTCAGTTTTGTAAATCACTAATTGTGTTGTACGTATGACATGTCATAATTAATTAATTAGCAGGCACATTATGCTAGTAGCTGGCTTGCTTACCCCCCTTTATCTGACCGTTTGTGCTGATCGCTGACATACTCAGACCAGTGATGAGAGTTACAGCAGTAGCAAGTAAAACTACAACCCAAGCCTGACCTGAATTTCATAAATAGTTTTGTATCATTCATTAAACCGTGAAATGATTATTCAAAGAAACTTTTTTTTCTTTATGCGATCTGGCAATCCTGACTGACTTCGGGAGACATGACATTCTTGTAGCCTTTCTTATTAATATTCAGATTCCGGTCATAAAGCATGTATTTGCTGACTAGCTGTCATAATTAGATCATTTGAGAGACGAGACCTCACACGTCTCTTTTTGATTTATGGCCTTCGTGACACTGAATCTCAGCAAGTAATCCAAATCCAATTACCATTTAAATAATTTACATATACAACCTCATTATTATAATGATCCAATCTCAAAATAACTGACTTTCGCAGAGTGTGCAAAAAAATAATCTAATAGCCATAATTATTTGCCATTAATAAAATCAATGGTTAATTAAGGAACGGTTGATTCAGTCCATGATGCACCGACTAGAAAAAATATGATGCTCTTGAATCGTACAGCAGAGCCGTACAAAAATAAAATGCGGCTGTTTTTCCCATCCAGTATAATCATGAATATTTTCCGGCATTAATCAGTTCTGCTTCAATTTCATCCCTAATGAGCCTAATTAAGAATTTAGAATTTAGAACAAAACGGGAAGAGATCATTCATACCAATTCCAGCCTGACCGGTGACCCACGAGACTCTACAAGATTTATGGATACATACATATTCAATACATGCCAACAATTTAGAAATCACATTCCATTCCAACACCGTTAAAATTTATGACATCACCTCAAGAAAAGCATCACACCCCAGATATTGAGAAGGCATCGTACAAAAACACCTTTGATCCATCCAAATTTTACAGATCCACCTTCAGCTGGTGCGTCGCCACCAGTTGTGTGCATAGATGGCTAGGAAAAGCAAACAAAAATTCATTTTTATTAATCCACCCACCACAAAAATAAATGCATCTGTAAACTATTTTACCCAAAAATGTGACTTTTCTTTAACCGACCAAACCACGAATCATATAAACATGAAATGACGTTTTATGTAATGACACAGGCACGCCTTCCAGAGACAAATAAAGTCATTTGTGATTTATGTTTTTGCATACAATTTGCACGACATTCCTCGCCAAGTAATTGACAGAGAGGATTCAAAAATGGTAAAAATTAGCTTCCATTCACAGACAGGAAGAACCACATTCCGTACCTAAAGAGTAAGTATAGATTTGACGTAGGTAGTTATTAACGTGAGACAGTAAAACCAAACATTCCAAAACAAATTCGAGATTTGTTGAGAAGAAAGAAAGAAGAAATTCCATATGTCAGTAAATTAAAGTCCTTTGATTATAATTTGATGCACTATGATTTTCTACAAGCAGATCATTAATTGCAAGACATTTCAAAGGAAATCATTCGGGCAGAAGAGAAGGTTGGTTTTGGGTTAGATAACCTCTTTGTCTTGTTGCTCTATATTATTTTAATGAATAATTGTGTAGAAGGGCGAAAACAAAACCCAGAGAGTGGACACTGTCTACTGGAGCGTCTGACCCTTTTCCTTTCCATGTAACTTTCACTTTATTACATATATATTATATCAAGATAAGAACACAGCGGACATTTGTTCCTTATGAACAGACATCACATAACATTCAGTTATGTAAACGTTTGCATTATGGTTTCTGCCTGCTCTTATCTTGGAAAATAATGTAATGTCACCTCTAAGTCCTGGAGCATTTCGTAAGAAAAAATTACTTATTTTATAGAATAACGTAGTACCAAAATATTAGGCTTCTACTAATCAAATTGGTACAGCGGAGCATCTACCTTTCAGCAGAAAGTTAGAAACAGGTACATAACTACAAATTCTGAATTCGAAATATAAATTCCAACAACGTAAAAGCTAAAGGCTTTGAACTTTCAGTTCTATCAAATTATACTTATTATAGTAGTACATTAGTTTTCAGTAGTGCGCAACGGGTATTATTTAACAAAAAAATACGACAGAAAGAGGGAAAAAGATGGTCTGCCTACGCTTACTTATTAATAAAAGATATATTGCATTTGAAACCAGCGATTAGTGGAATTCATCCCTGTCACTTTTCTAAAAGTCAAGGTCCAATTTTCAGCTTGAGTGACAAATTGCTGCGAAATGAATGACAAATAAAATGGAACTAACTTGCGCATGCAATTTATAAAACATTATTAAACAAAAGAAAAATAGTTTTATCTACATTATTAAGCTTTTTTTCAATGCACCAATGACGTTAGCAGCCGTCGTGTATTCTTTAGATGAATTACGTAAAACTTGTGAAACATCCGGAGTCACAATTTTAAAAGCAAGAAGAACCCCGTTTCGCCCCATCAATTTATTTTGTCATTAGCTTACTTTATACATAACTCCTGTTTCACAATGAGTCCGCCTCCACCTCGATACCCGCAATATTACAATCATCATCAGCATCAATATTTACTATTACTTTCCGCTCTTGTCTGCGAAATTCATAAAAACTTAAAATTTGGGCTTTTTCAACAAACTCTCTTCAAACTTTCACAAAAATTACATGAAAGAATGCAATTTGGAGTGCGACATTGAAATGAAAAGGGAAATCCATTGTTATCAACTATGATTGGATTTATTCGTGTCGTTTACGTTTACTTCCTGATTAATTGTCCCAAAAATCGGATGCACAAAACCTTTCATGTAATAGAGACAAAACTACTTTATATCAGGAAGATGGCAATATGAATGACCATTTTTATAAAAAAACGAGATGACGGGGCTTAAGGAAAACTACGAAATCGCGTTTGGATAAATGGCAGTTCCATTACTGCACATTGTTCACTTTTGTTAAAAAATCAATAAAAAGTTCAGAAGTACCTTTCTGTGATCGCTGTAGTTGTGCAACTCATCCAAAGTTGGTCGATAAGCTGCCTGAATGGACATCATGTTCCTGTAATTATCCAGCCGGGGCAAGGCTTCCCTGGTGAAGTGGCGAAAGCTCTTCGAATAATTTCCTGACACGGTGTGGGTATTGTTGTGGGCATTATGAGACTCCGTTTTAGTGGCCACATCGTCACTATTAAGGTGATCAGGCGTTTTGTTGAACGAAGATGGCGAGGCGTGGCCATTGTTATAGCCATACTTTTTATCGCTCACAACACCTACATTAGTAGAAAAGGGGAAAAAATAGAACAAAATTACTGATTTTGAGTCCCAACTTTGATTTTTCTTTTTCAAACACAAACGAGTCATTTCATTCACGGGACATGTCTGAGAATGGATCGTTGTGTATTGAAAAGAACTGACCATTCTGAAAATCATCACCATCATCTGCATCAGAGAGAGACTCTTCTTCATCATCATGAACAAGTGGAGTAGTCCCTTGATCAAGATGCTGCTGTGGTAAATGAGAATATCCACAAGTCTCGTGCTTTGAAACGTGGGCCATTGGGTTGATATAGAGAGAGTGAGAGAGAGAAGAAGAAGAGTTTGCCAAATGCATGTTTTGAACATTACCATCTCCAAGAGGTGCTCCCCCGTTGGTAACGGTGACATGGTTTCCGGTTGGGGAAATCGAACCATTTCCATTGTACTCCTTGTAGGCCAAAAGTGTCGCTCCGCTGTTTACAGTTCCATTCGAGCCTCCACTAGGTGACCCTGGGGAATGATGCCCTGTGGCCACTGAATCAACCCGGTTTACTTGAAAGCGATTTCTTTTATCTCGCAAATTTAAACTTTCCAGATCCATCTTTTCTCGAGATTTATCTTTTTCTCGTGTAAATAAATACTAAAGCTGTAGGTTGCTGTTCACATGTACAAAGGGTACGTATGAAACAGATAAAGCACTTGAGTCAGTCTGTTGATTACTGTATTATGTCTATGTCTAAAAGGTAACAGCAGCAGCAGCGGCTAGAAAACCTGGTCACACACAAATAAAGTCACATTAGTAATAGTGATAATTAAAGAAGCATTTCCTGGCAAATTATCAACGGAAACTGAGACTAATTATAACAGCTAACCTGAAATTACGGTACCCTGTACATGAGAGTTTTTAGTTAGTACTGCAGTTCCTAGGATTTACAGAGATGACAAAAATATTTCTCCATATTTCAGCATCACACACTCATGTCAAACATTCGTGGTAGGGAGAAAGGCAGCAGGCTTTTGTTTCAGTGTAGCGGAGCCATATTGCACTTGCGGGCACGGCATTTAGATTCTTAGACTCTTTCTTACTTTGCACTTTTTGCACACCATGCCGATAGGCTATAAGGTTGGATTAGCTCTCTATAAAAAAAATAAGGAAGTTTATCAGAAACATTGCAACATGCACTGACCAACTAACTGATAAATGATCTAGTTTAAAGATTATTAATGCTTATGTAATTCTAGAAACCGGGTTTACAACTTTTGCATTATGTAGTCTATCTATACTGCAAATTAAAACCAGTAAATACCTAAACTATTTTCCCAATAAACTGGATGAAACTGGAGCTAAATTAATAGACCGATGAACTTATCTTTTTCAAGCCGTATCGTAGATCTTAATTACATTATGTAATTTACATTATGTAACTAAAACTAAAAATCTGAACTTCTTTTTGTGAATCAGGAGATTTAATGCCTCACACTTTAACAAGTACCTTTTGATCTTCTTATCAATTTTAAGATAAATGCAGAGTTTCATAGCGTCATTCCTTTGTCATGAAAGTGCCAATGAAATTTTGACGATCGTATTTTTTACTTCTTCCCACGAATACGAATAGAACGTAAAAGACAATGTCGAATATGAAACTACCTAACGTCAGAGTCAAGAAGACTGGCAACAACCATGCTGACTAATAATCATTTTATATCAACTTTCCTAATTACTAATTATGAATCATTTCCCTTCATCTGCATGGATTAATGTACTTGATTTCCGAGCCAATTACGCAAACTTTTATAGCCCGAGAAGTTCTACAAAAAAACAAACTTCTACAATGCCTTAATTTTTCATCGTGTATTATTATTATCGATGCAGTTCGTCGAAGCTTTAATGCATAAGACAATGGAGTGTGAACTCTCAACGATTAGCCACCTCGTGAACCTGATAATTGCATTTCAACTTGCACAAGGGCTGGAGGAGTTGGAGCATTCTTTCAAGTAATTCCAGTTCCCATGCATGCTTTCGTGGGAGTTTGGGTGTTGCAGAAATGCAATCTAAATTAGTTACAAGTTTTTCCTGGTTTTATAACATGCCATGCTTCATCTTTATTAATGCTTTATTATTACTCTCCTATTTTTAGAATTCGTGATAGCAATGCAGGTCATCTCTGACGTGGAATCTTGACTACATTATTACATGAACTATAATATGATGAAATCAGTTATCTCTGAAATAAACTGGTTCGTAATAATGGAGCCTATTTTTACGTAAGAGAGTAAAAAATATCCCGGAAAAATCTCGCTAACCTTCTAACAATGTTAACCCGCTTCAATCAATAAGTAATCAATTCGAAATTGAAAACTTAGAAACTTAAAAAAATCTAATAACATCAACAAATCTAATAAAACAGTAATAATTTACATAAAACCCGAACCTTACTAAATGTTTTTCATTAAATGATTTCATTTCATTAATTTCCCATAAGGAAAACATAAATTAGGTAAGACTATAAAAAGCTCACATAACACAATGAATAATATTAAACTTCTTGTTAGAATGCTTCTATATTGATTTATTAGTCAAACATCATAAGAATAAGACGTAATAAAATTATGCTGAGAATTTTTCGTGAGAATAATTATAAAACGATCTTTATATAGCAGCATTATATTCGTTTGAAGTGGAAACTAGACGTAATATCTGATTTCATAACAAATGCCACTTGTAACTGTAAGCACGATATCAATAACTCTCATGAATTCTATAACTATTGACATGCTTTATTGAAGCAAGCAATCAAAGAATCGATATGTATAAATAGTTTTCAAATTGTCGAAGAAAACGGAATCACACAATAATAAATACTATTGCAACTTCTTTAATATGTCGTAATGACAATGACAAGCATAGGCATTATACAACTATCCAAGTTTCATTTTTATGTGTTTGTCAAAAGGCAGGACACAACTCTGACTCAACGGTCAACCGTACATAACAAGATACACGTGCAACTGGAGAACGTTGCATTGCCATGAAACGTGTCTGCTGTTGAGTATGTAATCTGAAGTGGTGAGAAGGAAAATGGTGGGTCTCTACTTCTTTATGTATTCGTGACGAACACAAGTAAAACATTGGGCCGGATTTCTTGCTAAGTTCCGGTGACTACATTTTCCTGTAACAAGTCTAGTCAACAAAGGGAACAGAGAACCTGACTAAGTAACTCGATGTTTTCGTTAATGATCGAATCATGAAAAATTCAGCTCGCTCAGTTTACAGTTGACGTGAAAGTAAAAATAATAAAAATGTAACAAACTACAACGTTATATATTTATGTATGAGAAATGTACAATGTTAACAAAATCATGGCCGTAAGTTTGACCATCTATCACCTGCTGCTGGACATAGTGGTCCATCGTACAATTACATGTTACAAGAGAAACGTGACATGAAATTGACCAAACATTTCTCGACTGCAGTTTGGAATGTAAATGATATAAAATTTGAACTTCCAAGAAAATGTTTCCTTTATGTAACATGTCCAAAAAGGAGCCATGAAAAAATAGTTCCATTCCATACACATCAAATTGAGTTTTTACCAGCTCATTTTACAACTCATTACACCTTGAGAATACAGATAATGTTACAACTCGCAAAATATGATCTATTCATCGATAAGAAAAGGGGATGTGCGATGTCCGCATTTAACCTTTTAATCTCTGCGCCTGTATTCTTTACCGTGACAAATATAGAAGTTTACTAGAAATACCCCATTTTCTTAGAAGAGAGACATCCATGAAACCCACACAATCCGGGCGATAATGATGGGTGTCTAGTTGCTTCCAGATGCGATTCATAACTGCAGAATTCATCCAACAGATTTAACAAATGATACTACTTTTGCAATTTTATCTTTTTCAATATCAAATATCAAAGATACTGCACAGTAAGTTTTGCTTTATTTATTTCGACCATTAAAGTGTTCGTCCCTACGCCCATTCGTGCTTCGGTTCGTTATACTTTATGGCATTTTCAATAAAAGCATTGCATCAGATTTCAATGCGCTTCGATTAAAGATTTTTAATGGAAGGAATTTTTTCCTCTTATGCATGCATTGCAGATGTAAACCTAAACTGTAACGATTTGAGCTGGATTGGATTATATTACTTTAGAAGCACTTAATGCATTTATTTGCACGCAAATCCCCAACTTGCATGGTTAAAGTTAAGTGATACGATGAAAGTTTATTTTTAGGTGACTTTCTTTTCAAATCGATCAATACGTAATACAAAGAACTATGGCAGTATTGTTCATTGAAGCAAGTGAAATCATAACTTGTGCAGACAGCCATTTGCTAGTCACTTTATGGGAAAAGCATGAAGGTAAGTACCATACAGGTACAAAATGGCACTTTAATTATGTGTATGAAAACCCACTGATAAGATAACTTTGGCCGCTGTGCTGCCGCCGTTATCAACTGCCAAACCAAGGTAAAAACAGCACGTCAACTTCATTTTTCATTCTTCTGCTCACTCAATATTGGAGAAAATCCGCGAAGTATTAGGAATGCATAGTGTGAAAGCACTTTGAAGAATTCCCAGAGTTGAGTACACTTCATGTAAGGATGTCCACACTTGACATTTCTTTCTCCTTTTCCA
Organism: Cyphoderus albinus; assembly: GCA_021029165.1. Lineage (NCBI taxonomy): Eukaryota > Metazoa > Arthropoda > Collembola > Entomobryomorpha > Paronellidae > Cyphoderus > Cyphoderus albinus. Next base: position 54,712 of record VYYJ01000394.1, on the reverse strand, counting down.
ACACTTTTCACCTGCCTGCTTGCATTCAAAACAAACCAGTTCAAACTCTAACAAGAGAAATGTGTGATGCATGGGGTATAATGGATTTATATCAAAGTGTGATCATTATAATGGATTACATTCAAAATCCAAAATGGAATACATAGAAAACTTTTCGAACACGAATAAAATGAAAATGCTGAGCTTTCAAAGTTTACTAAAATAAACTCGTCAGCGAGGATTTAGCTAATATGTAAAAATGCGCCCTGAAACAAATTGTTCACCAATGCCACTTTAACTATCAAAACAGATTATCTCATCCTCAGTTTTCAGAATTGAGTTATAACATGATGTTAGTAATATCTGGACATTAATTCTACTCGCACTAGTCGATGTACGACATATACTGTTACATTCCATTATTTTTTATGCTACTCTTACAAAAATATTCCAAAGCGTTCCCTAATGGATAGTTTATAAGCGAAAACAACCATGAATTGTAATAAACAGGATTAAAAAGAAAAAATAAATATTTTTACTTACTAGTTTATGCGTGACTCCAATTATTTTCTGCTGATGAAAGCAGTGGCAACGGGGCGACTTAAGTAATATCAGCTTACACACAATCCTACAAGAAAATAGAAAATTAATGCAATGTGAGAAGGGGCAGGGAGCAAGTGTAACCATTAAGAAAGGATTACAATGAAGTTCGCAGTACAATTAGTAAAAACAAAATGACACTTCGGCTGTTAAAATCAAACTGTAAATGCCGACTTCAGAAGAAGGGAGAAATTAAAACCTTTCAGTTTTCAGTTACTTAGATACAAGGATCACAAAGAACACTCAAACCAAGAAAACTTGCATCTTGTCACTGAATTGAATTGAGTAGAGTATAATAAATCTAAGTCAAGTAAATAATACGTTATGATGATAAGAAATATCCGCCTTTATACAACCATTAAATAAAATGAACGTTTTCCTCTACTAGTACAGTAATCCATTTCACAAGAAAGTGGCCACTTGTGTTTGTTTAGTTTAAAAATGAAAATCTACATGGCTGTTGTAAATACTGTAACTGTAAATAATCCTCTGTTATCAAGATGAAGAAAGGACGAATAAGTCAAATATAATTATAAAATTTTCCAAAATCAGGATTCCATCTGGTCCTTGCAGCTGAACGAAATTAAATTAAATGAAAACATAAAATCGTTTCATCTAACCCTAGCCGCTTACTGACTTTTCTTTGCTCGCAACAGAGCTACTATATGAAGGCCAACTAAAATTAATCTGAATATATTTTTATTATTTTTATATGCGTATTATTGTTTATTATTACTTATTGTGGTCGCAGCAAAACAATGTGGAAAGTGGACAGAATGGAAAACTTTTTGCCCTCCCTCTCCTATTAATGGCCTTTTCTCAGTAACACAGAAATAAAATGAATCAGAGGACAGAACAAATTCGAATGAATGAATGGACCTGCATGGTCACAGTATTTATAAACAATATAGTAAATTATAAAGCATATCAGTAAATTGGTAAGGAATGCAATATTTTACTCAGGAAGTCCAGTAATTCGGAGCACGATAAACATTAGGAACGGTGCAACACGATGAATTTTAAACCCACTTGTCAAAGTAAACCAAAGTACGTAAGCTACTCTGTAGAAACTATTTAGTTTTTTAGCTTTGCATTCGAAGGGCAATTAATCCAATCTAACTTTTATCTAGACCACAAATCATGACCGAAGTTCATGTTCATGTAAAAAAAGCAAGGCATTTTCAAATCACAAATCTGATATTTGATAAGGTCAGTGCCATGCCATTGCTAGCTTCACTTGATGAAACCAGAACATCCGTTCTCTCTTCAGCAATTCTTTGAACGTACTATAACGTGAAGCCGGTGACGTGATGAGTGGCTCAGTGACATGCAAGCGTCAGTCCAGTTTTCATGTTCTTTTAACCTAACATCTCATTAGCCTTTGTCTAGACACTTTGCACACTGCAGGTTTTCTATGAAATTAATGCTCCCTTCTTTCCTAATTTCTGTATGTAGGTATTAATTTAAATACCTTTAAGAATTTTGATGAACCACATTACAATTGCAAATGTAATCAGCAAATAATTTTACGCACATCGCATAACTAAATGTACATATGTTATATGAATAAGAAAATAAAAAGCTATCATTTCTTTAAAAATTATCCTCCACTCCACTAGCAGCAGATATGACGTAACAAGTTATCAAAAAGAAATTATCTTTTACAAATCTGACATTACTAACTGACAGTAAATTATATGCACGCACGCTTGATAGTTGAGCTTACCTCGAACTTTGTGGTATGGCTGCGGTGCAAGGAGGAGGAGGTCCAAAAAATTATAATATTGCCAATTGCCACTTCTACATTAATGGAAACCGGTACTTGAACTATTAACTATGGAATTCCAGAAAATCTGTTCATCCCTTTCCTTCCAATTAAAAAACACGTAATGTAAAACCGGCTCAGAAAGTTCTAATAAACGAAGAATTACCGATTTCAGGAAAACATTTAAAACACTTGTATTCTCTCACATTCACACAAATTCCACAAAACAGAGACATGCGTGCGTCTTCTCGTAAACAAACCATAAGACTGACATAGTCAATCAAGCTACCAAGATCGCATCAGATTAAGCAACTCGAACAAAATCCAAAGTAAAAAATAATTTCGCTGAGTAAGTAAAAAAAGGTTGTAACATTCAACTCGACGCACATTTTACAAAATCTACTACCTACAACAATAACAAAGTTTATGAATGGAATACTAAAATGAAAAATGGTTCAATGACAGTCTAAACTCTAAAGTCTAATGATGAATGTGTCCGTCCCTTCCCTGGATGTTTTTTATATTACTGAGAAAACTTTTGTACCTACCTACTGTAATAATGTTGCATGCATGCACAATCACTTCATTTTCGTCTACTCATGAAAAATGAGATATTCTATGATCTATGTACACATTGACCCTAGAGCCTTCTGCTTTTTGCCTGTGTAAACTAAATGTGAATGAAAAGTAAAAATGTGTACACAATGCTATAATAATAAAAATGCATTCATAGTGTAGAAAACACAGAAGAGATTTCTCCAGCTCCCCACAAGAAAGAAAAGGGCAAGATAAGAATTGATTACTCTTACCAGCTTTTTTATCCCGATGTTCCTTGATGTATGTTGCGTTTTTAATGGTAGGGAAACCTTTCCTCCCTCACTGAAATAAAATGCCGCTTTAGAACAATGTCTCTATACACGTTGAAAACTCATGAGCAAGAATGGCGGATATGGCACTGGATCAACCCCGATTCGCCGGGTGGAACATGATATTATGTAGAAACAATGAGAATGGGTGAATGAGTAGGAAAAAGTTTTATGGAAGGATACGTTCTTCAATAACAGAATGTTTTTAAGGTTAAAAAAATTGTCTCGAAGCTGAGAGCAGCGCAGACAAAGTAAAGGGAAGAAGAAAAACCTCACGCATGAAACGGTATCGTATCAAAGTATCAAAGAAGAGAAACAACAACGGCACAATACAGAGAGGTATTCGAAACTTTGAAAAGAAGGGACGTTAACGTGGATATAAAAAAGAGTGAAAATGAACTCCCCTCGCTCTCCAGTCCGAAAACTGACTGAAGGGGAATCATGTTGAATATCACTTTTATATGAAACTGCATGGACATGGACACACAGGAAACAAAGTCGAAAATGGCTAAACATCTCAAAGAAAAGCTGAGGTTAGCGTTAGCTTCAGGAAGTACGGATTCGCGAGTCTCATCTTTCCCCGTTTTACCACCGCGAATTATACAAGGAAAAGTTAGGTTGAAGAGAGTGACGATGACGGAGTGACAAGCCAGCAGCTGAGAGAGAGGAAAAATTGCGTGAAAGCACTCAATTAACATCTTTCTTAAAATATTTATATTTAATTTAATTAGTTTTGATGTTAATAGCGTTTAAACTTTAAAGATGGCAATTACCCTGTGGAATTTATTTGAGGCGACTCTCTTGTGTCTAAATGCAGTTTGTGTCCTCAACGAAGAAAGATTTCTATCAAAATGTAAGTTATACTTAATTATTCAATTAATTATTAAAAAACATTAAATAGTACAATTTTATAGGTGGGTGGACTGGCCGAAGAGTAGAGTCCAAATACGAAGGATTTAAATCACTAATTACTAATTTGTTACAATGCTAATTTAATTGACTGTGATAAACTAATTAATTAATTACAAGGTGTTATTTAACGTGTGTGATCCCTGTTAAATTATGGCAATCAATTAATCAATAACTGAATATTTTATTTCTTTAATTCTGGCCGTTCTCCTTATCGCGTTTTGCTGCGATTGTTTCATTCATTGACAATTTCATTAATTGTCAAAATGTGGACGCATTACGAATACGAGCACAGTGGAGAGACGGCTAAATAAATCAGGTTAAACACGAGGCGTCCTGTTCTCAAACTCGAGTCTGCATGCACTGATCTTTATTTAATTTAATTATCGAATTTACTTTTATTAATATTTTTCTAAGTGCATGTACTTTTTTTACTGTGAATTTATTTATTACTGAAGTGCATGTAATAGTGCATGATGGAATGGATATTTTATTGAAAGTTGTATGTTTTTAGCTTTTAACGTTAGTCTTTCTTTTTCTATATAAAATATTTTGTTTCCATTTATCATTTATACTTCACCTTCATTTCATATTTTGATTGTTGATGTTTAATTTAATCATACTATAATTGTGATTTTTATTATAATGCTGTTCTAGTTGGCTTTGGTCTTCGAAATCCCAATCATCTGGAAGGATTTGGAGAGGCGAATCAAGTGTCAAACACAAAAGCACAAATTTTGCATTTAATCAGATCGATAAGGACAGTAGTAAAATGTAAGCAAAACGTTGAACCGTAATTTCATATATTATGTAACTAAAATTAAATTAACGCACTTGTTCAAAATGAGACAGTGCAACTGTGCAACATAACCATATTAATGACGGTGATATTTTTTGTTGCAGATCCTCTGATAGCCATTAACATTCTGATAATAACCGTGAAACTGATTTTAGGATGATTTTTAGTCGGACTACAGCCACGCTTACCTTAATCGCAGAACCGGGAGTCATACAAGAATGAATGAAGCAATATCGAGATAAAAGTGTTTTGTTTATTGTCAGAATGACGCCAATTTCTCTGAATAAAACGTACTTTTTCATATGAATAATTAAACTAAAATAAAGACACGTCGTCGCGTTCATTTTTTTGTTTGCTTTTTTGCAGAATGCATTTATTTCTCCAACTACAGTATTATAACATGTATAATTGTCTTGCATTTTTATTTTTGTAATTGTAGTAACACTCACGTACTGAACTACAAGTACATCTACTGCGGTTAACCAACCAGGGATTTTTAAACCAGGATACATTCATACTTAAAATATATGTATGTACTACGCAAAAATCATATTTAATCAGCTAAATACGTTCAACGAACGTCAAAAGAATTTTGTTTTAGTAAGTATGAGCATTGATATAATCGATAATAGTAACATTATCAATGTAATAGTTTGAATTCCTGACAAGGAAATTATGTAATTATTTAGTTTTTTTCTGGCAAATCGAAGGATGTCTTACTGCGATTGGTATTCTCTATAAAAGTGCATACAGTCTTAAAACATTGGCTACAAATCAGTACTAGTCTAAACTTTAGCTATTTGAACAATGACTGGCAAATAATAGTTTGTGTCTAACATTAGAGTTGCCACAAGAGTACTTACTAATCCAAAAACCACTCATCCTCCAATAAATGAAAAATCAAGATTAAAACCATTAGTAGATTAACAGAGACTGATTGAAGGCCTACTAAAGGCTGCTAGCTTTCTTCTTGATCTGATTTAATTATGGTACCGTTTTTACCATTAAAGGTAATTTTTACACATGGAAAACAATTTGCATAAAATATTAAATAATATGGCTACTGGTATTAATATCAAGTAACAGCAAAATTTTGTAATCATGTCTTCCCCAAAGTAAAGGCACAAGTGCACCAAGGGCTCATGCCATTGCCAGTAAATAATCAATTGCTGAACAATAACTTTTTCAAGACAAAATGAATTTTTTTTTCACGAATGCTACCTTAACGTTACTGAAGAAAGGTAAAGACAGCGTTAAAAAGGGATTTTGTTTCACGCGGAAAATCTACAGTGGTACTGGTAATAAAGCTTTTTTCAATCTCAATTACTTTCTTCATTCTGATTATTTTAATTGACAATGAAGTCAAAAATTGAATTGTACGTAGCATATAAGATAATGTAGCCGCACTGCACCAAAATGCATTTCCGATTGTTTGATTTCCCTACCTAAAAAGTATAATTTGCACGTTTTGCCAAATGCATTGTCCAAGTCTTATCAGTACATTTTCAGTAGTATTACAACAACGCAAATTACACTTTGTAATTGTAACCGAGAATCACAGAAGAACCACATTTTTACAAAATTAATATTTAATAACAATATCGTTGAATTTCACTTTTCTTTCTTAACCTGCATTAGCCAAGAACTACCGATGCTTTCTGAGTTTGGAGAGCCTTCCAAAGAACCACTGAAAAATTGGACATAAACTACCCTGCAGTCATGTCATCGACACACGAAGAACTTACTCAATTATTTTTTCACATTTTTTTTTGAGATGACAAAATTGATTTGAACAGATCCAGAATATTATAGAAAATGTGCAGTCTCTTTGATATGTCTTGCAGATTTTCATCTAGTAATAATTAAAATTGTTTGACTTTATCTACACCCTATCAAAATTAATCTATCTATTAAATGCTTAAAGATTGGGACACCACGATTGTTACGTCTAAAATTAAATTTAATTGGATTTGATTGGAAAAACTCGATTGCGGGCTTCTCACTTTTTTCTATAATATTCATCCTTTTCATCACCTTTTTTCTGGGGCCCTCAATGAAAGGGTCTGGCACCTTTTTACACAATACCAAAACGCTGTCACAACGCACGATTTCTTTTCATTACTTATAATTACTTTAACCTAAGTTTTAGTGTGATTTCGCGGAAAAGATTGCTCAGATTCAAAATAACAGCCAGGTGAAGTCACCAGTGGAAATTAATTGGCCATTGTAATTTTCAGAGTTATGTATCAACAATCACTTCTAAAATTTCAGTACTTTCCGTTGAGAATGAAAGGCTGCGGACGATCAATTTGACAGAAGGCAATGTACAGAATTCGAAAAATGTTCAGGTTCAGGGCCGGAGGAATCCGTTTGGATAATCATTCGGTAAATCTTGATCCTGTTGATGAGCATCGTAATCAGACACTAATCGCTTGATGTGCGACAGTTTCTCATGCAAGTAGAGGAATCGCTGACGAGTCTCTTGATATTTCTTGTCGCGCTTGTTTGCGTAGTACTCGTTTACGATTTGGTCTTTAATTTTCTACAAAAAGTAAAAAAACGATGAAATCATCAATGAAAGCATAGTTTATATTTTGCCATGTGCAAATAATTTAGACTTTGGAATTTGAGAAATGCTCACCTCGTAACCTTCAGTTCCGCGTTCTTCTTGGCGTAACCTTTCTTCAAGATGAGCAAACCGTTTTGACACCTTATCTATCACAGCATGCAGATCACGATAAGTGGCATACTCTGCGTTAAAATCGTCCTTGTACCGACCACGCTCTTCTGTGTTTGCGATTGCAGTGTATTTCCTATAAAAAAGATTTGAAAAATTTTCTTTTACATTTGCCTGATTTTGCTTCATCATTCATCGCCAGTAATTTATTTGATCATCATCATCACATCTAGAATGTAAGAATCTTACGTAAGATAGGAAGGATATTCAGAAGAAATTTTAACAGTTGATCCATCAGTGTCTTCAATTTCATACGAATGCTCTTCACGATCATCCGATTTCCGTGAATGCTTTCTCTCGCCGCTCCTCTTCCCTCGATCCTTACTCCTCTCCTTGTCTCGTTCCCTTTCCTTGCCCCTGTCTCTGTCATTCCTTCTGCTGCTTCTATCCCGCTCCCGATCTCTGTCACGATGAGTTTCCCTCTCACAACCTTTATCTCGAGTAATAATAATTTCTGGATTCGTCTCAAAGTTGCATTTTCCGTTGAATCTCTGTTTTGAAACTGCTGTCGAAGCGTTGTCTTTACTATTTAATTGGCATTTCTGCTGTTGCAATAATTGCATCGCATCCACTTGACTATCAGGACTTGACTGCGGCGTTGAGTGGAAATTAGTGGTTGAGCTAACACGATTGCATCCATTCATTAAACTAGAACTTTTCGCATTAATGTTGTTGTTCACTGAAGACGAAATAAATTCAGATTTCTCCGGTTTCACAGCGGCTCCGCCGTTGGAGTAACCTCCATGATGCACATCTTTCTCCTTGCTACCATTGTAACTAGGATTATGGTTATGTTGACTTCCTGACGAGCCGCTGCTGCTGCTGCTTCCATTCCCACTGTCAACAGAATCCGTCTCATCAGAATCTCCTCTTGTAACCTTCTCACTATCCGAAAGACCATGAGCATCGTTGCCATTTCTAGACTGCCACGAGCTTCCGACACTGACTGACTCCTCCACCGCGGCATCCCCCTGCGCCGAAGAGTTGTTGTGGTAGCCGTTACTTATCGTAGAGCCGTGGGAGGGAGAGACCTCCATCGACTCAAAATTTCCGTTTCGGGGACTCCTGTGATTATTGCTGACAGAATGAGTCGCACCATTCAATCCTCCGTTGGGAACGGAGAGATGGCTACCACTACCACTTGATCTGATCGGACTAAGTCGCTCCGCGATTCGATTATTATGCGATGTAAACTGTGGAGATGAGCCACTGGAAATATCCTTCTCCTTAGTTATCACTTCTGACCGCGAACTGATCAAAGAGTTGGCACCGTTCCCAGGCGAAGAGTTGCCACCCGATCCAGGCTTCTTAAAATGCGATACTCTAGTCTTCTTATTCGGAATGTCTCCGTAGTCTTCCACACTCTCAGTTAAAATGCCACTGTTCACAGGTCGCTTAATTCCCTTGGACTCAGAGTCTGTAGGACCGGACGCGACTCTATGATAGCTTGAAGAGTGGCTATGATTAGTATGACTATAGGTGCTGGGAGAGTGACCGGGTCCCACGGGCGAGTTACTTCGAGGAGATAAGCTGCTAGTACCACTTCCAACACTGCTGTCGCTACCCGGCGGTGTCAAATTTTGTGGCTTCCGTCTGTTTTAGTTAAAATAAAGTTTTCAGGGTAAACAAATCTTCTTTACCCTTACCGACAAATGCAATAATCATGTCATGGAACATTTAGAAATGTGTCACAGGCACACACCTTTTCATAAGTTGCTTTTCTTGCTCAGTGTAAAAAGGCCAGTCTTCCTGAACATCATTCCACACTCCGCGAAGTAAACTATATTCGTTGTCCTTGAAGCTAGAGACTTGTTGGAGTATTGGCATTAAAATCTTTTTATCACGATCCTTCAATCCATCTGCGTATTGTGGAAAGGGAAAAATTAAACTTGACCTTTACTTCCAAATACATAAACTTAACTTGAAACTTATCTAAATTAATCAATTATCATTTAATCTTCTCGTACCACTATTGAGTCTTTGAAACAGTTCTGGCTTCTTGTATGGCCGCACCGCAAGCATGTGAATAAGTCTTTCCCTGTAATCACCAGGAAAAATTGTGAATTTTCCCATTCCCACCTCCAAATCACATCACAATTTTACTCAACCTCATTTTTACTTACTTAAGTGGCCTTCTTGACACATCATGAGTTGGAGGATTTGTTGCCGGTTTCGAAGAAGGGCCATTTACTGATGATGGAGCACTTTGGTGATTTCCATTACTGATCCCGTTCACAGTCTTCCTATTATTATTTGAACCGCTGCTGAAACCGTTAGGTAACTTATGACTATTACTAGAAGGATTGGCAAAACTAGGCGCAGATAACGGATATTTGGGTTGCTGTTGATGTTGACTAATGTAATTTGGTGACGGTTTCCTCCGCTGCTGTGGAATTGGAGGCAGGTTAATCTTGTTTTTCACCTTTCTTCCAATGTACGCACAATTCGACTTAATCTCTTTCGCACTGTAATTACAACAAAGATGTTAATAGGTTAAACCTTATTGCCAATTTCGAGTAACATTTCTTTTTGGTAAAGGTCCTACCATTCCTGCCTTCTCTCGTGTTCCAGTTCCGTAAATCTGTTTTGAGTCTGAACGAACACGTCATCATTTGCTTTGATTCGCATTTTATACGACAAGGGGCCGGCAGACTGTAGTACCCTAAAAACATTCAACAATTCCATTATCACATGCCCATGATATATCACTGGAGAAAATGTGCTGTAAATGAGGAGACATTTTTTTGGCAAAATTTTTGCACGGAAGTAAAAATCAATCATAATTATTAATGAACGCACTTTGTACCACATTGTTGAATACATTCAAAACTCCCTTGGGGACTTTCAACATCAGTATTTGTTGAAAGGCTGAAGTCGAACGAGTGGCCATTGTCACTGGTAGATGACGGGATATGAATAGTCTGCAAAATCAGATAAAACAAACAGAATAAATTAATTTTCATTTTAAAAGCTCATTTCCGACCGCAATAGCAGAATCGTTCACAAATTTCAAAGCGTAGCAGCAAAGCAGCGTCCTAAATTAAAGCAGAACGACGCTTCTAAAAGTTTCTTTATAAGCTCCATGCATAATACAAATGTCTTTGAGGTTTAAATTAAATTAGAGACAGACAGGAAACTAGAATTCTTTACGTCATTCTATTTCATTTTTCGACATTCTTTTCTAGGTACATTCAGCTTTGGACGTGATACTTTTTTCGTCTTTCATGTTTTCATACTAAAATCAGCAAACGCAGCTAATCAGCGTCATTTGCGGTTACTGGTCTAATGGTCAGCCAGGCCGACAGTTTTTTCTACATTTCCTTTACTAAATTATTTCTTTCCATTAGTAGATTTCAAAAAAGCGTTCACTTTGCACAAAGTACGAATGTTCTAGCTAAAAGTGATCAAATATGATGGAGGGGAAGTGCATGTGCATTATGACTCTTCAAAAATGAATTGCATCTTAGGTAAACATTGTTCATAAACACTCTTCCTCATCCTTTTTCAATTTTCAGTTTTCATCTCTCTCTGCATTTTTTGCACACTATAAATAAATAAAAATAATGAAAGATCGGAAAAGGTAGCGGAACAGCACAAGAAGAAAAAGTGTATAGAAAACTATGTAATAGCAGTAATAATAACGTAATATCAGCATGACTAACGAATTGACGATGATAAAATTTTAAAAAAGGTAGAAAATGAGAATACAGTCATTGTCGTTCGTTGGGTATGCAGCGGTGTGCAATTATTGGCGCATACCTCCACTCCACCTATGCATTTTGCAAACTGTACCCAGACATATACCACATTTTTTATTCTGCATCTTTCTTTTCTTATAATAATTTTTTCTTGATAAAAGTTAATTCCTTTAGGAACACCGTATTACAAAAAATGCAAATAAAAAATAAAACGGCCACATTCTGGCCACGGTTCGACTGCTTTCTAAAATGTTGGATTGGAGCATTACCTTATCTGGCTTTATAAAATTCCCCTCTTCTTTTCTTATAGTCTATCGCTTCACCACTCTTTTAACGAAGATCAATGATAAATGAAAGATTTCTCAACATTTTCTAAAGCACCATCATTCATGATAATCTTTGTTGTACAAAGTGTTCTTTGGTCTGCTGCAAGTAACAATGTTATCCATGTACAACTAAAACTTACAACTACTTTTTGTCTTCAATTCACGACTGTCATCATTTGTAGGCAAATGACGGAGAAATCGTTTTCTGATAAAAAAAAACTTGTGTAAAGATACAGTAACTAACAAAGCTTGATAACATGAAGAATTCTTTTCAAAAACTGTGACAAGAAGTCCTCTGCTTCTAGCAAATTAACTTAGACTAGGCCAGACTAGAAGACCAATTTACCACTTATTAATGAATGATGTAACAATTTGATGCATCTTCTTCATTTCATTCAGGTAAAGCAAGAAAGTCATGAATCATGTTATAAATTAGTGAGTTTTGTCAAATCGCCAAGATGAAAGGCAAAAATGCCTGATTTGACCTGACAACTCGCATGCAAGAGGAAAGTCACTTGCAATGAAACAATTCACACAGTCGTTGTGTGCATAAGAGAGCTTCTTCATTTCCATTCATTCTCTCATTGAATGTGATTCATTCATTCATTCATAACGTGAGTTTAAAAAGTTTAAAAGGAATTTGTAAAGTTGTAGTACAAGTCGGCTGTTACCCAAACGGTATGAAAAAATGAAAATACTGCTCAAGCTGCTTCAACGAGGGTATAAGGTTAAGCTGAAGGAATTAAAAAAGGTTTCACTGAATTTGACTCATTTTCCTAGCACCATCTTCAAATAAAGACATTCACGGCTTACTGTAGCATAGGTACTTTTAGCTTCTGCTGGCCCTTTTAGATCCGAATTAATGCATGTACCGTGATTTAATTCAGTACAAATTAAATAGAAATCTCAGTCTACAAGAAGCGAAAAAATATTACTAGAACACGAACAAGTCTAGCCTAGCCCATACAAAAACATTTGTTTTATCGTTAGATTAGATTCTAAGTAATCATCCAAAGTCTGAATTACAGATAAAATAAGAAAGGATTTCTTCATTTATAGAATATGTAACAGTAACGATTCAAGTATGTTATGTGCGTTTTATTTTAAAATGAAAACGAGCTCAGGAATTCTTCTTTTTTTCTTTCTAAGAATATTTTATTATGTATTAAAGATCTTTAAAAAAAAGTATAATTTGAAAATAAATCAGTGTGCGCAGTATTTACCATTTTATGTTTGCCGAAATGTACATCCATGATGAGAATGATGATGCTATATATCCCCACTTTATTATTATTTTGTCTTGTTACAGAGAATTTTGCATGTAACTTCGACCATGACTCAATTTCGGTTTAATCTGCTAAATTGTGCATTGTGTAATGTAGGACGCTGCTGTGCTCTGTTTTTGTCGTGTTCTTCGTGTGGATCTTCTCTTTAATCGTTTTAACCATTTTCATGGCGCACATCTTTTTATATTGCTTCTTTGTCAATAACATACGAATGAATAAACCATCATTCAAATTAATAAAACACAGATTATTCGCATTAAGAGCTTTTCAAAAAAACATTTCCATGCATAAAATCTAGAAACTGAATTTTGATAGCCATCAGTTAATTATTCTCAATTTTTTGCGACATAAATATCCTTTCCAGAGTTTCCCTATAGTCGTAGTAAACTTAACATGTAAAATTAGTAAAAAGCCACATCAAATTAATTTCCAAGCAGTTTCAATCGAAAATTATTACCACTGTCATGTCATTATTATTTTTATTTCGTTATCATTACCACATGAAAAGTAAAGTACATAGATTATAACTACTAATACCTATGGATGTTTTTGGGTTTCACTTCATTTTACTATTTGACAATTTTTTGGCAAACTCTTCGGGGCGAACGAGAGAGTGGCAACAGTGGTGGTCGTGGTATGCTCGAGTGCAGGTTCTTCTGCTCTCTTATGTCTATATATTTTTACTGTCAACTGACACACATTGCAGATCAACGTTTAAAAGGGAACATGATGTGAAAAAAGTTTTGCATGTGTCATCCAGCCAATGATGTTTGGTTTCGGCAGTGCCACTATGCGGCCAGTATGATGAGTGTGCGAGCATGTGTGGGCTCCGCCCATTTCGATGCCAAAAGACCTCGACATTCGACTTTTTATTGCCTGACTTGTCTGCATTGTTTCTTTCTTCAATTGAAACCTCACTTTGGAAAAGCCAATGCCAATTTTATATAATTTCAGGGCTCTTGCTCATGGCTTCAATTTTCTGTCAACTTTTCAAGCTACATGGGACGTCTCTGCTCATGCCTACTGTTATGCAAATTACGTCTGTTCTGTGAAAAACCTCAAAATTAAATCTTCGTGTAGGTAAGTCCAATTCCAGGAAAATAATAGGGCACGAAAAGAGACGAGGGAGAGAAGCAGAGGCAGCTTTGTGAGACAAGGAGACACACTTCCATAAATCAGGATCTTTACATCATGATCATCGTGATCATTGTCAAATGCAGCAGCAAAAAATCCTTTATTATTAGCACCTTGAGCAACCTTATCCTGATTTGTAGTGAGAGAGTAAACAAAATAGAACGCAATTTAGGTACATTCATATCACATAGGTATTATCGTTGAGCGAGATTCTAAAGCATGGAATAACACAAGGAAAATGACATGACAGTACGAAGGCAGAGGCAGAGTATTTCTGTGGCAATCATCATCATCAATACATTGACGTTGTCGTCATCGTCATCATCACAGTTTTTCTTCCACCTTCTTTCAATTCATCGACTAATGGTCTACCAATGTGAACAATTGACAACATTCACAAAGACAACTTCATACAATTTATTTATTGTTAGAAGCGAGCAGTAAAATAACGAAAGGCTATAGCTAATGCAGCGCAAAGCGAAATAAAAGGAGACGCAAGCAGAAAGAAACGTATCATGCAATCATCTCTCTCGCTCTCTTCTTTTCATCCATTCTTGATGTTTCCACTTCGTGACCGATTTTGTAACATAAAAGATAAAGTAGATTTGTAGTACCCTTACATTCCTACAAACTTTGTATGCGTACAAAATTCTATAGTACTCAATTCACACGTCCACCGAGGTAGCAGCCGCGACAGTGAACAAATAGCAAATATACACATAACATGGGAACCTTACAATCAAGTAAGTCGACAGAAAACACTGCTGCTACTCATCATTTCATTTCTACTGTAGTAGTCAGCGAAAAAAGGAGGATATGAAAGAATAAGAATAAAGTAAACTACCTATTTACTTGTCGACATCCACAGATTCTCAGAAGAGTGTGCCAGCAACAAACATAAGCAAATAGCAACCATGTGTCACCGAAGAAGTCATGTATTTATCTAAAACTTCGGGTATGCGCATAATAATAAAAAAAGTATTTTATTTATCTCAAAATAACATTTAGACGACGAAAACACTGGCTTGAGTTTCGTTTCAATTTTTTGCTGACTTGTAAAGAGTCTGAGAATCGCATCAACAAGGGAAGAATGCCGTATTATTATGCATGATAATGTTAATTTGTCAATCGAATGTTTCTCAATCTCCTTACATGGACACACATTTTTCAAATTTTGTAGAGCAATCAAATTCCTTTTTTTCTTTCGTTGTCACCGTCGTCATTATGTCATGTCATCAATGTCATAGAGGAGCCACAAGTATAAATCTACGACGTACTCCTGTCAGTTTGTATCATATCATGCCATTTAAAATTAATTTATCTCCATTTGAATAAAACATCAATTCTCCTGCTTGTGTGATTCTTGGTTTAAAAAGTTAGAGGTGAACGCTTGACAGTCTGGATAAACACCTTCAAGCTAGAGTAAACGAGTAAGAACGAAGAGAAAACCATCTTGTAACAATCTTGTCAGACTTTGTTCGCTTCCTCTCTCCTTTACCACCTTGTTTGTTCCATTTTTTGTATAACTAAGCGTTGCAAGGAAAATCTTTCGAGCAAAGAAAACAGCATGACCCGCACTGTTTATCTAACTAGGTATTTCGAAAGTCTTTCAACCTACGTACGGAGTGCGGACGTAACCTTTGATAATACAAATTTTGAGGTGATTACAAAAGAAATTTTATTCCATCAATTTTACACCCCGTTTTCCTTTCAATCTCAACTTTATTTCACCACTCACTTTTTACTTTTAATTCTCTCCCACATTCTCGTCTTATGCATCGCAGCTTTATCAAAGTTGTGCAATCTTCCTTTGCTGCTTGATGGAAAATTTTCAGGTTCTTCTCTCTTTTCTCTCTCTCTCTCCCTATCTTCTGTTTGACAGTTCGACTTCTAACTTACTTACTTTATTATGATTGTGATCGATCACCATTTGATCATGCATGAGAAACATGGTGGCGTGGTTGAACAAAATATCAACAACATTATGCAAATCTTGCCCTGTCCCAAATTTCCGTCCCTTTTCTCTTGCAAACATCCTGGAACTACTTAACTTAGTTTACGCAATTCCCCTCATAATAAATAATAACATTCTACTTCCATTTTCTCTTTCCAAGACAAAACTGTTTCTCGCATGACAAAAACAAAGTATTTTCTGAGCAAAAGCATGAACGCCATGTTCATATGTCACCGGCGAAATCGCTAGCATCCAGTTAATGAACATAAAATATTACTCCCAACGATGAGACGGCATTGTGACAGTTTCGATCGAATCCAATCATGCTGACTGATTGTTGTGAGAGTAGGAGGAAAACATTTGTAATTAAGTATCTACGCATGCAAATATTAACTCCCCCGTAATTTCTGTAATGTCGTTTCTACTCATGTCGGCCTGCTCAAGCTCAAATTAATTACATTATTCGCGTCGTTTATTTATTAGGAGTTAGATCACAACGATCAAACTGATAGTATCACATGACTGCATTAATTTCAGCTTAATATTTTTCCCTAAATAATAAATAATAGCTGTATTAAATTACAGCCATTCCTCAGCTCTCAATAATAGTGGACCGATAAGATTGATAATTATTCTGCATTATTTAAGTACATCGTGGCGTGACCGTGAGCACGAGCATCGCAGCGATACTAGACTAAAACTTCCAACCTAATGATTTCAGTACTCTTGCATTTTCATTATTACATTACAATCGTTCCATTTTCATAGCTCCAAGACAAACAATTGCATCCATCAATTAAAATTTCATAAGCTGCCGATAATGTGTCAGGAGGAGGGCAACACCGATAACTTTTCGCCTGACTTAAAGCTCTCCATTGAATGACTCTCTGTACCAAGCTGTTGGATTTTGTAATTTTCAATCCATGATTTCACATTTTCACTTGGTCATAAGCTGAACAAAAGTTATTGGATTTGCTTGTAGAACTGTGGAGTCTACGGTGTGGACTTTACGACCTGGCGCGACCAATGATCATCCAGTGCATCAATAAGGAAAACAGAGTCATGTTTCTTCCTGCATTGACGAATGAAGAAAAAATATTCACTTCAGCACCATCTTACTTTGCTTCTGGTTCCACTTACAAACTTAGCAAGAAGAAGAAATAACGCGATAATTAAGATGGCTGATTGAAGTGATGATTTTAGGTAGGTATTAAAGTTGCAGCTATGCAGCGAGTAGGTAACATGTTTTCGATCTCTTTTTCAACTTGTTCTTCTCGGTACGGGGATAGATTCGATTGAATCAAGATTACACATTAAGTTCATGTCTAAAGTCTAAATAAATACAAATGTGCAAAAAATACAGTAACAAGTAACATAACGTCCCAAATGACCATGACGCCATAACCTTCCACGTTCACTCCCAAGGCAATCCCTTTTTCTGTTCCACTCCATCGCAAAAACATGCAAATCAAACATGTAGTATTGCAGCAACAGACAGGAGCAATGTGCATTGATTTTAGCATTATTCTTCTTTATTTATATCAATGCAGTTTTCGATCCACTTGTGATCTTCAGAACAAGGTGGTGTTGCCTGTTGATTTCTACTATTTAGCCACCAACGTCGAAAACCATACGAAATAATCATAAATAAATAACAAATAAAAAATCATTCATTTAAAAAAATATATTCTCGTTTTCAACGTTCTATCGTGTGTACCTTTAAGTGTGCGGTAGCGTGTTCCGCATAAATAATAAAAATTCAACGATCGCGTTTCAACTCAGTTAGGTATATTTATCTGCACGTTGTTAATTAAACAGTAGCATTTTTACAGTCTTACTCTTATCTAAACCGTACCGTTTTATGAGATTGCAGGCGTTGATTGAAACTCACCTAATGGTAGTTTTAAAAAACAACATGCTTTAAAATACTGTAATAATATTTATAGTACCGGTAGAATTGTATGGCAAAGCTGCCGTGCGGTATGAGAAGAGATCTTGCTTCAGTCAGTATTTCAAATATTTGAGAAATGTAAAAGTGGAACACTTTTTCAAATACTTTTTGTAGAGCTATCATGCAACTGCAACATCTGGCATTTGTTAGCAAAAAAGCAAACGATAAAATGATAAGTGATTGTAGAAAGATAAATGGTTATAAAACAGTCTAATTATCAATTGCTACACTATACGGTATCTGGCATCAAATCGAAAATCAAAATCAGCAGAATTGAGTCAAGTGGCCTTTCCTCGATAACTTTTCGATTCTTTATTTTTAGATTGAGTTGCATTTGCATACATTAGTGTTGAATTTCTGGTTCTTTCTCAAACTTCTACCTTACGAGCAAACAAAATTTAAAATTCATATAACTTTGTGGAGACGAAGACTAAGATTATTATGTAAAAGTAATCAATAATCAATGTAGTACTACTTATCACTATCAACACGAATGAATGAGCTCCATTTTCATTCATTCGTTTGTTGATTGATATCATTGATTTTCAAATCAAAATATAAAATATTCTGTCCATACAAAGAATAAAAATGAATAAACCATTCGATTGCATTGTAATATTTAAGTACATAGATATTTACATTTATCAAATATAATCGTTTTTATGAAGCTCGCTCAGCCATTTCATTCTTTTCATTTTTCTTCCTGTTCTCCAAAAGTGACCAAAAGATAACTAAAGTAAAACTAATCCGCTTCAGTTATTTAGAACTTCAGAGAACAAAGCTCTGAAGTCAGGGTCATGAAAATTGTCCTTACTCTTTCACTAAACAAGAATAACCCAAGAGCCCAACGTGCATACCATTATTAATAATAATCATTGCCGGAAACTGTATAATATACGACCAGAAGTTCGTTTCTAATACTTTAGCGGACTAACTGTGGACGGCCTTTAGTTTTATACTTTATAGTAGTATAAAATAATCTCTCTGCATTATTCACGGTCATCAACATTCTATATCTATTACTGGTGTGTAATAGCCAGCTGTTGAGTAGTAGTTCCACATCCACCATTGTTCAATAAACGAACAGCCATCATGTCAAAATGGAAGTCTTTTCAACAATCAGCGAACCCAAGGTTTCACTGCATCCCAAAATAACCTCTTCCTAAACTTTCAAGTATAAGATACCTGCAATGCAATGCAACTGGTAATATGGCATCAATAAAATCAAATCCTCACTCAGAAGTAACTCGAAAATTTTCTCCTCTAGCTTCATAAACATTCATTTTCCAAGATACATAAAATAACCCTAAAAATCCCTTGCAAGGGCTCGGAGTTACAGCTTACAGCGCAAAGAGAGATTAAAACAGACAAAATATAATCTGTCTCTGCCAGTCTCCATTTTCCTTGCATGTATTATTTTCGATCGTGATCGTGATAGACAGGTAACAATGGCTGATTAAACATTTGCAGTGACTAGAGACAATATTTTCAATAGGACTTGCCTAACAACTTGCTACACGTACCTCGTTTCTCACTTGTTTGCATGTCATGTCGCGTACGTAAATTATATTCATTCGGTTCAGGAAAGTCGAAACGAGAGAATTCAGTCAACAAATGCAAAGCAATGGGAGGCAACAGGTAGGTCTTAATTGACATTGCATTATGCAGTCATTCAGATCAGGGATCTTTTGCACAAGTACCTATCTAAAGTTGAAGTTGTCTTCTCTTCCAACCAACATCGCATTACACATTCATTACATTACACCTGAGTAGAGCTCAGGTCGGCGAAGGCCTTCAATTCAATCAACAAAATAACTCATTTTATAAGCCTCTCCGACTGACAAATATTTAACCTTCATCTCAAAACTTCAACACTCGCCAATTCTGTTCCTTCTCACTACATTCGAGACTCAACCGCTGCAATTATGTAGCAAGAAACAACGCAATAAACAACGGAACAGTATTTAAAGACGACAAAAAAAAACTGCTCGAGAACGAAAAATCTCAACCAAAAATATTTCGCTATTTACTTCGACTTTTGCAAATCTTACTCAAGCATAAGCATGCGTGCATGAATTTATATTTACTTAATTAGGATTTAGGCCCACTGAATCTATTGGTATTACCTACTCATGTATGACAAAATAATAGACGGTTTGTACTAATACGCAAAAATGGAATGTTAAAAAATGGAAAAAGTCGTTTTGTAATCTTTTTCAAGTAGTATTACAACTCTCTGCTCTCTGTACTCTGTCCCGTGTTCACACTAATGTTATCCATAATATTCGCTCAAAAATCTCTGTCTCTCTCTCTACTTCAACCCAACTCAAGTACAATTGACACATGATTTGCCCCCATTAGTAGTCCACCTCAAAACACCCACAGAGATTCGTACGTCATCCAAAAGCTTAAGTGAACCAGCCAATTGACACATTCTTACCATCGTCTACTTGAGAAACCTGTTAGTAAATAGATGTAATGCACAGAGTCAGGCTGGGGGATAGTATTTAGTAACTAAGTCGTATCTACGCTTCTTTTACCTTATGCGATGCAACACTCTGCAAAAAGGATGGAGGATGAAAAAGAGCAAAGTATGAAAAACCACATTCCTACTAGTTTTTTACTTCTGCTGCTGTTGTGTTGCTCAGTACACAAAATAAAACGCTAAAAATCACTTCAATACCAATCTTATTTATCCAATCCAAAAGTGAATTTAAAGAGATATTTTTGTGCTCATATTATCAATGTGTATTGTGTATCCGTCCAAGCCAAGTTAACCTGTAAAGCTACAATGTTTCTCTATCTGCCTGCGTATCTTTACCACGCTCCTTGTTACAATATAGAAATTCTGTAGGATTTTACACATCCAACGCAAACAGAGACGACTGGCTCGGCTTGAATATAACAAAGTTCCCTGCAGAAGTATTTAACGAATAACGTGAGTGTGTGTATTACTCTGTACAACGAAACAAAGTGCGCAAATCATCCTATCTTGGCAAGTCAAACAAAAAACTGATCATGATCATCAATGAACGTACGAAAATTGTGTAATCTAGTCAAGGAGATAGACAACTGATTTTTTCTTCAAAAACAGCCTGCAGCCAATGAATTTCTTCTCATCTTAAAATTTGAAAGCTAAAGGCACAGCAGCAATAGCAAACTGCTTTGCAAAAGAATACAATGTAACTTCTACGTTCTCTCTTACGACTTTATTTTATGCGCACATGTAACCAAGTAGTACTTGGTACACAAACATTCTTTTATAACGACGGCAGATAAATTGAAAATACCAACAGCGAATTATTTTCATTTTGAAAAAAAAAGAACTTGATGATATGCGACAGAAAAACCTCAGATCACCTTTTTGTCTGTATGCGAGAGAAGGAGACAAAATTCTAATAAAAGAGAATTCTGTCTGATAATGATGAATAAATCCTACATTGTATTTCCATTGTACACATTTAAAAGTAAGTTCACTTCAGTTTCAGTACACCTTTCAGGCAAAAGAATTGAGTACTTGAGCCGTGCTCGCAGTATTTCTTCAGTTCAATAATATAGCACTATTGAATGCATTTAGGATAAGTAACGGTCGCATGAGACTGAGAGAGCCCTTCCAAAAATAGCTTGACCTAAAAAGCGCCTGCATGCCTCTAACCAGACATACGTGGTAGTGGTGGTAAATGGTAAATGATAAAACCCCTACAATTGCAATTGCAACGCAAAGTATTGCTCAAAAGATTTGTTCTACATCAACTCCTACTTACGTCTATGTATTTATTCTGCTGCATAACCAACCTCTGCCATCATCACCACCACCGTCTTCGCCGTCATTACCAAATTTTCCTTTCTAATCGAATGCTGAGAGGCGACAGAAAATTTAACCAAGAACGATCCAATAATAGACCGTCTCGATTGAACTGACTGAGCGTAATAAAATATACCTTTAAAATGCTAATAATACTAACAGTAATACCTACATAAACCAATAAACAGATAACGACTGTGTACACTAACCATAATCATACCGTGTGCAAAAAAACAACAATGAATTATGCACACAGGCATTTTATCACCTGACTTTGCAGATTCTCTTCTGCAGTTCACAAACGCCTAAACTATTGTTACTGTGACTCTGACTTCGTTTCATTAATACCTTTTCCCTTCAACTCTTCACCTTACTCGACAACAAAAACTGAATTAGGTAAGTGTGCTACCAGAAGGAGAATTTTATTTACTCCGATGGAGAGTGGTTGTCGATACCATTTATAGACTAACATTAAACAATACATGTAACTTAACAATACCTGCCTTACCCTACAGCCTATAATTATGTGTATATTTTATACTGTACTTCAGTACAGGTACCTCATTTAAAACCCCAATTTACTACTAGTAACTAACCGTTCTTTGCTCACGCTCACGGAGATTACTATACTTGAAAATTGCAAGGCGCAAGGCGCAACGCTTCGGTTTTACAACAGTAATATTTTATTTTTATTGTTGTTGCAGTAAAAATGGCAAAAATCAAGTTCAGTGCAATGCAACGCAACTAGGTTGAAGGAAAGCAAAAGCGCAAGTGCAACAATGCAAGAGGCGTTAATAGCAATAATAACTTCCTAGTCAAGAAAAGTGGAAGTTAGGCATACCTAAAGATACGCAATAAAAGTTACAGGCGCAAAGATAGACAAACCGCAAAAATTAGGTATCTGCAAGTACAGACTGAATGGCATAGTTGATTGCAAGTTGCAATGCAAGCATGATGTAAAAGGATTTGTTTCGGGGCAACATGAAAAACTTTTTTAAAAAAATCTTTCAGCTGAGAAAGGGATAGAGTTAAAATGGTAAGTAGAAAAAGGTATTCAGCCAGAATTGTGCTGTTCTGGTACTGGGTATTGTACTCTGACTCAAGTATTTAAAAAGTGACTGAATCAATGGCCCCAAACAAGAAGTGAAGTCGACAAAGAGAGCAATGCCAGCAGTTACTTTGTGAAAGAGAGAGAGAGGGCAAGCGCTTTTGCTCGTTCCGTCGAAAGTCCAAAGAAGATAAGGTAACGTGGAAGTAGATTGTACAAGGTAAGTAAAGGAGAGGAGAGAAAGGGCAGAATTCTCTTGGGCCACGGTGTGAAGAGAGGGCAAAATCGAGTCGGAAGGGAAGAGGTCTCTCTCCTTGTTTTTCTGCTGCTGTTGTTGTTCTTGCTCCTCTTCTTCTTGTCTTCCTGGCAAGGCCAGTGGATTTTGGGATTTTTGAATTGAACTCAACAAAAATTCAACTCAGGCCCGACCACGGCGAAGACTGAGAGATTTCTCAGCTCTTATATACCAACTCGCAAGCCACCAAAATCATCAGCCGGCAAAACAAGTCATGTTCCCAGCCACGAACCACCTCCTCAGATGTACTTGCCAGTATGCTGAATGAATGTGAAAACTAGCTAAACGAGTTATGTCCGTTAAATGATTCATTCAACCCATGTTTTTCTTCCATTTAGAAATGAGACCCCCTTAACGGAATCTTTATTAGAAAAGGTAATATCATCATTATTATTATGCACACACAGCCAACCAACTGATGCTGATGTGATACATGTCTGCACTCTGAATACCTAAGTGAAGCAGTCACAAAACAGAGCACAGCTCCACACTATCAAACTCGTCATGCACAGCTACATAATGTGGAATAATCGCAATTCAGCGATTTTATATGATCCTACCACACTCTTCTATAGTGTTTTAAAGGAAAAAAGTCTTCTTAACACTTATACTGCATAGAAAGAATAACACGGATCCACTAAACACTCTGCACTGGGGCATTTAAACGCTATTGGTACCTAACGATTCTGATTTGTGAATCGCACCGCATAATATAAGTAGGCAGACAATAATGATGATAATAATAAAAAAGTTGGCAAACATTACGTACATGCCTACTTACGTTTTTTTTTCCTCGCAGCTGAAAATTTCCATATGCATGGACTTATAGCCGAGCTAAATCATTGGTCTTGGGCTTTTGAGAAATTGGGGATTTTGCCTTTTCTATGATGAGTAAATACTCATCATTGCATTCTCACTAAGTTATTATGACCCTTTCATGGATTACAGAGTAAACTTGGGTTTTACACACTATACAGCACACATTCCGTTGCATATGAATCGAATATGTAAAAGTAACTACGTAGGTTCACAAAGGTTATCGCAATGATAATAAACTCCATCTCTGCTGCTGTTTCTTGGTAAGTTATTTACAACGATAATACAGTACATTTAATAATCGGGATTCACGTCAAAATCCTTTTTACAAAACTTTTCTAACGAGCCTAGGAGTTTAATCATTTCACTTATACATAACCACGATGCTAAAAAAACAAGCATTAATATCACACGAATGACGGTTGCTTTCATATCTTCTGTAGGTATACCGGTACCATATCATTTTTATATCATGATGGTCCGGTCCAAAGCGAGTGCTCGCTTGGATTAAGATGAGATGAAAATTATAATGATATTACACACTTTGTTTCGTATTAAGTAGTAAAAGTAATTGAGATTCAGTTGAGGCAGAGACGCTTTTTACACCACAGCGTCCTATAATAATGAAACTGCGAAACCACAAGTAAACCTCGAATTATGCTACTTCTTGTATCATTACCATTACATGTGTTGTCATTCGCTCGCTCCTGTAAGCCTCTGATTCTATGAATTTGGCAACCACCTTTTATCTTATCTAATTTAACTTCCCAGCTGAACCATGCTGAGTTGTTAACAACAAGATGATGCACTGAAGCAGCCACACGCTACTTACTTACCTAGCATGCAACATAGATACAGAACAGCAGAGGGCTATTTTTTTCTCTCGAATTGTACAACTGACAGGCAGGCAAGACGTAATAATATTCACCATCAATGTCTACTACTTCAGTGGAAACAGCCTATGTGTACAACTCTTCCAAAAAATCTTTCCAATAATTATCATCACCATCATCATCGTTTCATTACAACTCTCTGAGCATGTTTCTAGCTTAATAAGGTAAAAGTACAATCACAAGGGCACTGAAAGACGCAGATGTTTTCTGTTCATGTGCACAAAGTATGTGCAGGTATTTTTTACTAGTTTCCCAAGTATGTATTAAGCCTAGCTCCATATTATTTTTATGAATATTATTACTATACTACAGCTAGCTGAACCCACGCTGCTCATGTTCACTTTACTTCATTTTAAATGCCCTTTCTTCTTGTTATGGAATCAAATCAGTCAGATGGAGAACGAGAACTCAGTCGCTGGCTTATTTATGTGTTTTGAAGATTGTGGTACTTACTCAACATCGGATAAAGATACCTGGTACATTATTACCATTATAATGTGCTGTGTGATTCAACTTCAAAAATATGTGAAACATTTTTTTCTCTTTTTACACACAAAAACATTTATTTATATTATTCCCACTGGCTTTGTGTGCTTATCGCTTAAAGGAAGCTGAGAGATTTGCTACCTCATTATCTGTCAAAAAGTTATGAATTTTTAAAAATGTTTCGAAATGTTTTTTTTATAATGATGCACGTTAACCAGCTTCTTTTCATGATACCAATTTTCCCTGAAAGATATTTCTTTCCGTCTTAACATGGCCGTCAAACAAACTTTTACTGTATTACCTGGATAGAAAAACTTTTCTCGTTTTCCTCCTGCGCGTCTTTCCTTTCAATACCACACGCTTCTGCCTACGAACTATGAACAATGATCGAGCCTCTTCCTCTGGCTGAGATCAGCCACCCCTTTAATGCAAGTAGGTAATCAAGATCTGTAAACGTGCTACGATTTTATCTTCTAGACATAATGTGCCGTAAAGAACCCACGGAAAACAAAACAAACAGGAAATGAGAAAATTGAAGCAGCACAAATGGAACTTTCAGCTGGTAACTAGCGTAGTCGTAAGTAAGCTTTCATTCGCGTCACCAACAAGTAGCAATAACAAAGGTATTGTGCTTGCCTACAAAATGATACAAAACTTTCCGTAATGACAGGACGTCTTTCATAAAACATGCAGAATTCCGAGGACAATAACAAAAGATCTGGGATTTTTATATCCATAGTTCTTTTTAATCTACTCCAAACCTCTCTGTCAATTTCAAACACAAAGACAACGTCATTCCATCATTCTCCACAATAAAAGTAATATTAACATTTTGCAATTTTATTTCCGCTGAACAAAACAGGAAATTTTTCAGCATAATTCAGTCTAGAAAAACATTATTAAAAACGATGTGAGTGGGACCATGTGTGCTATTTTGTAACAGGTCGTCTTTTCTAGTAGTTCCTCATGATCATTTGCAACAAGAGCAAATGACGTCATGCTTTTTTTCCAGGTCTTCCATTATCGTCGCTTACGTGAGTAACCGCGTACGCACGCTATGCCACAGCCGTATTGACGGAAAGAAAAGCTGTCCTTTCTTCACCTCAGTGTTTTCGTTTCTTTTAAGAGGAAAGGCGTTTTTGCCGAGAGAGCGAGAGACAATAAAAAGTTGTTAGAAAGTAAGAGTACATTATGTATGAAATGAACACGCCAGAGGAAGTGAAATGTACCGCGTTCCGCTCCGTAGTTTTACTCTCCGTCCGCAGTCCGTACAAAAGAAAAGAGACGGCAAATGGCTTTTATAAAGCAACAGTTTTTCCTCAACTTTAATCTTAAATTTTATAGCGAAATCCTGTACGGAAATAGACGAGAACCAAGTAAAGTATTCGAAGTACGTCTGTCAGAATGTACTTGGTTTTACGTACGTACACTCGAAAGAGAAACGCATTAGCAAGAAAGTTGCACGGCATGGAGCAGACAGAATCAGAAGCGTTGGACCAAAATAGAGGAAATAAATCTCCATATGGGAAACAACTCTTTGAGAGTCACCCGAGAAAATATTTCCTTATGCACGATAATGCCTTTGTAGAATTTCACTGCTCTTATTCCTCTTGTTGACTCATTCTTTCTATGTAGGTAGTTTTCAACCCGATGGGATGAACCATGCTGCTTTGCGGAGGAGTTCCACTAGTTTCATCTTGGTAACGCTTGTCTTTCCTCGCAAATAATAATACCCAGCAGGTATTTATTACTGTGTGTGGGTATTTTCGCAAACCTGACCAAATATGTTTTGATGGTTTTTAAATGACCTCGCTCGCTCCCAGTAAACACACCGCGTGGTAAATGGTAAAGACGAGGATTTTAATAAATAAGGAAAAACAAAGCAATCTATGTCATAGTCATGTCATCATCACATTGTAAGTGTGTCATAGTCATAATTGATTCTAGGATAAAAACTTTACTAGCTTTCAAGGAAGAGGTTTTACTCCTAATGAAAAGCTCGCTCCTCATTTGCTATTGACTATTGACATATTATTACTTTTTAGTTTGCTCATGTATCATAAATTATATTGCATCTTTGACAATTTATTAGTTTGCTATTTGATTAATGATTCTCACATGTTACATATGTAGATGTGCAGTGCGTAATATTCTCCTATAAGGTAAGAAGGGTAAGGATAATATAATTAGTAATTATTATTATTATGTCAGCTCATCTTAACTCGGCAGAATTTTTATGGTTCAACATTTTTAAAGGCTGCAGTAATGACTGTGTGAAACTGCCAATGAACAAGAACGGAATGTTTGACGTTTGACGAATGAATTATGTATTTGAGCTGAGTTTTGCATTCAATGGTAATAATGAGGATAGTAATATCTTCGTTTCGAAGTGGTCTTGTAGAATTACTTATTACTTGTGTCCCGCACTTCAGATACCGTTATTCTTACTCTTATTCTTATTCTCCTTTTTACACTACTTTTTTCTACCTTTACTTAATTTCGTGTGATTTATGCTTATGATTTATTTAATAATAATATTAATAATTACAATTAAGAGGTAGAAAAAGAAATAATTCCGCGAGTGAATGGAATAGACTAACTAACGTCAGATTCATCTCTCTTGTTATCAATTCATTTCCTGTTCGCAACAAGCAAAGCAACCCTATCACGCTAATAATGCTCGCCGTAAGGTAGGCTAACGAAAGAAAGCGACGCGATAGTGAGTGCAGTGCAGCAAGAGCAATTTATTGTGAAATTATGATTTCAGCACATAATTTTACGCAAATCTAAAAAAGGTTACATTCATTCCACTTCTACCAAAAAGCTTACGTATTATGATCAACTATAACGTTTAAAGTGTGCTGCACTTTGGATAGAGCTCCTGTTGACACTACATGAAAAATGAATTGCAAATGAACACAATATTAGACTGCACAGCAAGTTAAAATACCTACGCGTTTTTATTGATACCATTACCATTTTTAGTGAACAGTTGAACAATTTAGCTCACCTCATATTGATTTACAGACATTACATTCGATTCGATTATTACACAGTCTGTTCTGTCTGTCTGCTCTGTAACGCTAACTGCACATTTGACAGTAATCGTCCCATATGAATATGAATGAATGAATGAATGAATTCAAGAAAATGAATGATCGCAAATGGTTGCGAGTACCTTCGGTTCAGATGCCACTTTACGTACATACACTATTATATTATGGCCTATTATGTTATCTACTATTACTTTGTTGCATGGATCTATAAATGTGTGGATAATGTATTGAGAATAAACATTTCACTTTCTCTTTAATCAGATAACATAGCATACCAAAGGAGAACAAAGCAACTGTTAACTTGTGTTCATCATTTATGTATTGCCTATGTGCACCGTACCGTTTGCTGACAGTAGTGGTCGGGCAAAAAATTTAAGAAAAGACGAGATTTTTCAGCCCTTTGTGCACACTCAGTTCCAATCATACAAAATGGCTATGGTACTACACACAACAGTGTTTCAAACATTTAATGTCTACCTCCTCTTAGCCAACTTTGTAGCATTTCTTTTATAGCTCTACAACATACAGACGAAGTAGAGTAGGCTATTTCAACAATGCAAAATGCAATGTAGTTTTATATTATCTGCCCACAATATCCTATCATAGGTATCATCGAACAAAGTAAAAAGTGCGAAAGCGATGAAGGTAGCCACTAGCCAGCAACACACACCATTTTAACTGATGTGCGTGCAAACAGAGTAACCAATTTGATGTTAGGTGCGAGCAACACTTCAATCACTCGAACATTAAATATGTACCCCTTTTTCATTTTATTTTCCTATTCCGAATCTAAATAGTATGAATACTATGAATGCGAATTAAAGCCAAACCGCAAAATACACAGCTTCCCCTCGACGAATATCAATTTTGAATGATTTCATCCTTTTTCTGCGAAATGTAAGCAAGCAGGAATGTACATTCATTTTTAATGTTTTATAGAACAGCCATTGCAATTGGTAAAAAAATTCATTAAAAACTTTTTAGTATTATTGGTACCATCTTCGGTAAGCACAAAATCTATTACAGATTGTGAATGTGAATAAATGTGATGTTGTGAGTAATACTTGAGCAAAAGAGTTCCTCAACCTAAAACCTCGTCAGGTAAACGTTTTAAGTAATGTTGTATCACGCTACAGAGCTAAAGCATGATTTACAAAAGTTATTTAGCCTATCAGATAACCATTGTCTAAATTAAAGGTAGTGGCAACGGCGGCAGGCAGCCCTCACCACCACACCTGCCTGCATCAACAAATCAACTTGCGGGCCTTCGCACACAAAACAACCTTTATTTTATTTGATTGCAATAGAAATAATATGCCAGTGACATAGTGTGCCGCACGCTGTACCCAATGTAAATAATTAAGTTACAACGACTTGTTTACAAACCCGTTGAAAAATCAATTCCTTCGAAAGAATATGATTGTCGTCTACATATTTATAGCACTGTCAGGTAGCATGTACCGATTCTGTGACATTGTATTATTTGCCAGTGAACAAAGCAATTCTCAAAATATTAATGTCGAAAGTGAGGTGGCCGAGAATATTTTATTACAGAGACACGGCAATCAAACACTGAACTACTCCCCTTTAAAGGTAATGAATCCGCCTTTACCAATGTCATCCCGAGCGAGATCCTGCTTGTCACGCTTGATTTCATAGCCCATGAACTAAAGATTTCTGGAGGTTTTCATGAGAAAAATCCTTCATTCTTCTCTGAGAAGGATTCTCATTTTTATTGCTTGCATTGCATTGATTGGATCAAGACAATAATTGAGCAATGCACCTATTTAATAGAATAAAGTTTCATTTTGCAAATTGATGCTCAATTTCAAGATTTCTTGGCCGGTCTGGCGGACGGACGGGAAGGAAGATGAACATTAATTGATAATGATATTGTAGAGGAGAGTTGCAATTTCAGATTTCTGCTCTCACTTAACAATATTTATGTGTGTATTTTAAAACTTATTCATATCCGGGTACATTTAAGTTTAACCATTTCTTCAATTAATTCCACCTCATACTTTGCTTAACTGTCATAAATAATCTGCTGTGCTATCGCTCACTCACAACAAACAAGGCATAAAAAGCAGCATCAGGTAAGTGCTTCGCAGAGACGCAACATATAATTTGTTGTAGGAGTGTAGACATTATTATTAATATTCCATTATGATTTTTACAATGTTTGATCTCATGCTGATGAAAGTCGTACTGTTAATTCCTTTCAAATCGTGGTTGGTGCAGCAGCAGCTGCAACTGCAACTTTTAATGCCTAAGTAGGAGATAATCGCTCGTTATTAGTTCGTACCTAAATCAGCTACCCAAAGGCCAAAACATTTTTCTAACAATGTTACACGTTTCATCTCAAATCGATTAGAACTTAAAAACGATTAAAATTTTTTGTACAGGTACCATGAGCATTTTTTGGTAAACTTGTGGCAAAAATCACTTTAGACAAAATCTATAACATGATCAACATTAAAAATTATTGAAACGTTAAAAATTGTGAACAATGGGAGTTAAACATTTTTAATTATTTCTACATTACATGAAACACTTGTAATTGTGGCTAGGAGGTAGGAGTGGGACGGGAAACAGCAACGCAGGTGTTTCGTAGTAAGCTTAATTATATTTTGTGAACCCAAAAATTTGAATGAAAGATATTTATCTTTCATTGGAATTCTAATTTAAACAACTTTCCTTCTGCAGATAAAAACCCTAAAATCGTGCTGTCTTTAATACCCTCTACCACAAATCATAGCAATAATGATGTGTTACGATACGTGAGCATTTAGGTGGTTACATTTTTTTAAGCCAATGTTATTCCATTCACCAAAATTCGAGACGAGACAAAATCGTAACATAATGATATGAAATGTGTGATATGATAATCATAAGACGAATATGAAACTGAAATCTCAACCACATCACATTACCACCATCTCGGCTATGTCACATGTACATCGAAAACGTGCATCCTTGTCCTGTCCCAACATAATCGCGATCGCATAACTTTACTAATATAATGATGACAATAATAATAATAATTTTAAGGATTACAAAAAAATGCAAAAGATCTAGATACTCATTCTACCCTGGCCTTTTCCCTTGGTAGTTGCACCGCACCTCATTCAGAGTGTTGTAAGCACGAAAGTAAAATGCCACCTCCAAACTTCAATTCTTTCGAAACTGAAGGAACCTTTGAATTGAAAGAGAAATAAAAAACGAAATACTAGTCTTTAACAGTCAGGTCCTTCACGAATCTGAATCTGGGTCAAAGGAACCGAACCATTTGATATACGATTGCGGAAGCATCACACACGTCTTTGTTATATTTGTCTTTCTTCAGTGAGTCTCGAGCAGTTCCCTACTCTACTCGCTTTATCTTTTCTTGGCGTTATTTTCATTGCATTGGAATGCGACTTCACATTTCGTTCACTCCTTATGCTCCTCCACAATGACATGACAGACAGAGCTGCAACAAGGATCATTTTTAGCTCTTATGCACAAGTCAGTAAATAGTAAACCATGTTTCAGCAGTGTACATAACTGACGATGACGATCATAATAATAATGATGATGAGGCGACAACAAAACGTATCACCTCTCTCCTCTCATTCACACCCTTGCTTGCAATTTCCATTCGCATTTAATGCAACTGTCTCTTCTACAACTAACTATCATTACCATTATTAACTTTTTCATACACGTATTTCATTCATAATAGAAAAATAAGCGGTTGTCTATGTGCATTATTTGATTGCGTCACCCTCCTGCACCTGCTATCATATCACATCACGATCTTATAATAGTAATAGTAAATCCATCATTATTAATCTGAGTCTGACTTTTTTATTTTGAAATCCTTCAATCAAAGTGGAACATTATGGCAAGGCAAAGTATCTGCGATTCTGTCAATGAGTGCACCACTTTGTCAAAAAGGACATTAAAAAGGGGCTTTTACGTTAGCAAAACGAAAACAAAGACAAAAACATTTTTTGGGTGCGAGAGAAACGGAAGCGGTAAACTACTGCGGAAAACCATTACACATCTCATTAAAATTCACTCAATTCATGATATTCATATTCATCGACTTGCTACATACATATAAAAAGACACGAAAAACATTTAGCCAAAATGGAATGTCTTTCGCTTTGCTTTGTCTATGCCGAAAAATTCAGTTTTTATCTCTCATTTTATTATAATTTTCCTCGCTGTCATAATATTCTCGCCTCTAATGATTGAAAACAATGAGTTTTTACTACAGAATTAGTACGCTTCTGTTCTCACTCGACCGATTATCTTTGCCGAAATTTCTTTATCATATCATCACCACCAAGTCAAATATGACAATCACAATCAGTCGAACAAACGAAATAAAATAAACCTAATTACTTTTGTTGCCCATAATTGAATCGTCTTACAAGCATTAAAAACCGAGAGAAAATTGATTGCGTAGACGTTCCGAATTTTAAATGTTTTTTTCTGTCTGTCTCTGATTGTTCTGATGCAACAACCGAAGAAATCCTCCACCTTTTCAACAACCTCGAAATAAGATGTTCACGAGATGTTTTCCGTCCCAATGAAGGTGGAACATTTTACAATTATTATGGCGAGGAAGAAAAAGTCGTAAAAAGGGAAGCAAGTAAAATGCAATTTCAAGCGTTGCACTTTTTATGACTGTGCAAAAAAAAGAACGAGCACTTAAAAAGTTTTCAAAACACTCTACTCACCCCTTCATTCCCGAGGAACCGTAAATTTGCACGCTGTCCAGGTTTATGCTGCAGCAAAAAATAAAGTAAGTTATTATGTCATGCGTATACAATTCGGTTGTAAAACTTCTTTCATCATAATTATCCTAATTTGAGACTCCTTTCTTTTGTTTTCTTTCTCTGCTTGGCGCAATAAAAAAGACGTTACTTTTACTGCTAAAACTTATTTCGTCTCAATTAATTCTGATCAGACTTTTCTGGGTTGAACATTGAACATGAATGGAATTTGACACTGTTTAATTAAAATATCGAAAATCATCACTTTTCACACTCTTCTCGAAATGAAGAAGAGAAGATAAAACTCCTAATTAACTATAAACTATGTTGAAGTGATAATCGTAATCAATCCTAATTGAGGGAAGAACTTCTTACCTGTCCTTTTAAGTAATCGTCGATGGCCCTAAGAGCAGAGTCTGTTAATTTCACGAAAATCACCGTTTTATTTCCACTTTGATTAGCCTGAGATGACAGTCCATACTTGACACCGTCCAATAGTGCCATGTTCAAGTTTACGAGAAATTGGTCGATGAGAATGTGGTCACCACAGCTGTGCTTCTAGCCATTCACTTTCTTCACTTAACTGCTAAACTGAGTACACAGGTCAAAGGTGGTGCGAAGAGTTCGGTTTCCGTTGTGCGAGAGGTGCCTTCAGAAGATTGCGTTTCTTTCTGCTGGACTCTGGAGAAAAGTAAGTGTGAAAAGCGTCGAGTTAGTTAGCAAGAAGTGAACGGATATTTTCATTTTCACCACGTCCAAAAGAAGTCGAGAACATAAGAACCCAAAAGCGAAATGTAATGCAGCAGCAGGATTCGCAGTGCCCTTTACTTTGTATTAGACGAGTTGCGTTGTTGTTTGCTGCTGTTGCAGTTGTAGTCAGTTGCAGGCTGAACTTACCATAAGCGAGTAATTTTTTGGTGAAATAATGTAATACTACATAGTACAAAGATACTCGCGATACACTTAAAATGAAACATTGACTGACTCTACACATGGCAGAAGAGGCGAATCGTTTCATGCGGAGCACATACAACTCAACAGAAGAGGAGAATTGAAGAACATTATTGTTCTGTTCAGCTCAGTCGGAGAACCTCATATTCAATACAATACGCTCGTTCTCGTAGTAGCTGTCTCTTTTTCTTATGCTCTCTGCGAACTTTAGTATAAAAAGTCTTATTTTCTTACTTCTACAACACTTTATTACGTCGAGTCGACGTGCTTCTTTTCTGCTAATGGTGGTATGGTGGATAATATTGCTAGACGCCTGTATAATCATATGAATATCAAGATACAGCCAATATGAGGCGAGGAGTGTGGCCAAACTATCACTGCTATAAGAGAGGAACATTTCAGTCGTTAGGATGCCCACGCATGATACGATAGATTCATGCATGTACAATTTCACGCACTTAAATTACTGTTTTATAACGTTCCAGTCGTTACCGTTAGTTAGGACGGATGTCCACGCATGACATGACATTAATACACGTACAATCGATGTACAATTTCACGCACACATAAATTATGCTGTTTTATATGCAACAGTTAATAGTTAATAGTAATGGTTTGGTTATATAGATTATAGTATATTTACATACTTAATTATAATACTCTCCAGTCTCCAACAAAGGTTTGTAATACTAATACTAAATCACCGCTCAGAGAAAAAGCCTGCACTTTCCCCGCTATAAAAATTCCGGGAAAGCTAAGTAGCGGCCTAGCGGGTCACTTAGGGCCACGCAGTAAAGTACTGCCTATTGCCTATTTTGATCACACTTCAAGTTGAAGTCTTCAACCGTTCTCGCTCAAAATGACCGGGTTAGTTAAAACCGTTAGATGCTATGTAGTAATAAACCTGTTCAATGTAATTTAATTAGCTAGACAATTTCAACCAAGCTATAAAATAATATTCCATATTACAATTTACAGGGGGAAAGTGACGTGACAGGAATTATACTGGAAGCAAAAGCGTACTAATTAAAGAGGGTTTATGTTTCTTGTTAAAACCTCTTCTGGTATTTATCGTGGTTGATTTTGTTGAGTTTTAGTATGTAGATGTTTACTGTAAAAATGTATCTCTTCAGTGATCGCTGTCGACTTTAACATGCGTTGGCCCGGCTAGTAATATTATAATAAAATATTATCATGTGCTGCAAACTTAACCGAGAGCCACAATAAAGGAAAGGACAACCTCTCTAGCTAGAACTAGAAGAGCAGAAACAGAAACTGTGTTGTAGACAGAAGCAGAAAATGTTAGCACATGTTGGAGAACGTTATCATTCATTCATTATACAGATAGAAATGCACCCCTCGTCTTAATAATCTGCTGCCATTGCCATGATGAGATGAGATTACATTACATTCTATACCAGTGTAACTAACTACAATAATAATCTGACAGCAGATGCAGATGTGTTTTAGTTTAGTCAAGCTATTTTTCTTGTCCATTCCAATGGATTCCCTTCTGCTGCTCAATCAAATGTGTAGCACTCTTGCAATAACAAAAACGGGCAAGAGCCAGAAGAGCACGGCAACAGAAATGGCAGAGGCATAAGAAACAGCCACAAGTGGCCAGGGGGCCAACCATATCATGATCATGAGCTGAAAAAAGTAAAAAGGTAGCTGAAAATATAAACTAGTCGAAGTTGAACTATTAATATCATGTTATGCACTCGTCGTTCCCCATCATTGCATTGCTTTGTCTTTGGCCTTTGCGATACCGTCGGGACTCGAAATGAAATACAACACAAATAGAATACAATCGGTTTAACAATGCCCAAGAAAAGTCTCTAGCGCGATTCAATGTGTGTATTTGTTGGTTCATGTTTAGTTTGCTGACTGAGTGTCCATGTCCGAAGGAAAAAAGTTGCCCTGCCTGACTGGCAGAATTGGACTAACGCACTCATGAACTTTCAAGCGGCGGGTCTTGTCTTTCTGAGCATTATTTCATGATGCATGCTGATAAAAAAGTGAACAATGGATTCCGGTCGACTTTCTTCTTTTCTCATCAACTTCGGACGATTCCACCGGGTGACCGTTTAAATATCCATCTCAATACATCAATGAACTCATTGAGTCCGTAAAGTAGTAAAATTTAAATGTCTGACTGTCTAGGTCTGATTGCTGCTGCTGCTGCTTCGTGGGACTAGGCTGGGCTGTGGGATATCATTAACCTTATCTTTTACCATCTTTATCAATGCACGTAGCAAACGAACAGTACTTACATTAGAACGGAGTTTTTTTGGGTTCAACTTTTTAAAAGCCTCAGCTTAGCAGAAGACATGCGAAAATGTATTCTTGATTTTCTTACTATTATCATTAAAGGATTTCAATTGAAAAGTAGTTGAATTTAAAATTTTTATGAATATTCCACACAACTGCCTATAAAATTCTTCCTAAACTCTCCTTCCAAAATGTCCTCCTTCTCTTTATTCTCCTTTTGAAAGTCTCCACGAGCGCGACTCATTGTCACACTGGTAATGAAATGAGCAAACAATGGCTGATTCAGTGCAATGTGAGGCTAGGCTCTTTGTCTAGTCTCCTCTTCATTTAATAATGCAATGCTCCAAAACCCAATTCCCATCCAATCCCTACCTCAATCCCTACTCTTACAGAAAGCCTTAACTCAGGTTTGATTGTTGATTTTGCTTGAAATTGTTGTCTTGTCTTGTAATCTCAAGTCAATGCAAAGCGCTTGTTTCCGTCAAGGTGACAGTTTGCGTAGAGAAGAGGTACGATCGTGCTAAATGCACTTTTAACATCCACATTAACCTTAGCTAAAGTCTGAGGTACCCTGGCTCATGGCTGAGCTTTCTGTAAGTAAGCTGCATGTACAGTTTTACCTGTAACACTTGACTTGTGTTAAATGAGAGTGCAGCATACCTAAACAATCATAAATGGTCATTTATCTCATCGGCCATCGGACCTGTGTACCTTTAGCTGAGCAAAAGTTGTGTCCCTTTAATGATGATATTAATGCAATGAAAGTAATAATAATGTGCAGTTGAATTGGCTATGCAATATGCATTTTATTTTATATTTATGAGGAGAAAAATTGTACCTTAGGAGTTGAGATAGGTGCAACAATGAAATAATTGACTCTAATGATGACGGCATCTCAGGCTCACTCTTTTATCCCAGCAGTGTACACTCAATGTGCACACAATAGGCACATTTCGTGTTTAAATAAACCAACTTAAATCATTCATTTTATCCTGTGAGAAGGAGACAGCAGACACACAGGTACAGGATATGTACGTGAACATAGGTAGTTATTTAGTTTAAATAGGTATATGTAGCTAACTATTATTCTTAGAACTTAGAACAGTAGAGTGACTGAGAGGAAGAATCACTCACGATCCTCACTGACTGACAACTTGAATGCACACAACAGATAGATAGTGCAGAATTGCCAGAAAACAATCATATAATATTCATGATGATCAGAGTCAGAGTTGTAGAAAAATGTCGTCAGCATCAACCGACATCAATATCACATAACTATAACCATCGTAGGGCAATGTTAGGGGAAATACGTCTACTTAACTCATTCCACTCTGCCCTGCCTTCTCCTAGTTTACTTGTTTTTACCACTTTGTTTATTAATTCGGCAGTTTTGTAACTAACTTATTTACGTGCATCTAAAAGACGCGACTTGACTGACTTGAGGAACTCTTTTTTTCATCAGAACGATAAGATGAGAGGAATGATGCAGATGAGATGATTTGGGATATAAGAGTGTTTGTCACTGGTAAGTTACAATGAATGAAAAAAGAAGGCAGGCCTGACATGACTATGACTATGACCATGGACGACAGAATCAATATTCCATTAGTGTCTGCTGTCTCTTCATTTCATACCGTAACGTGAACGTCACCGTCAAGGAAAAAATTCTTCATGTCTGGCCAATCTTTTTCCTTCTTCTCGCAAGCAATTACTTTAGGATAAAATGAAGATATTCTTCAGGTAGAAGCATATAATAATATAGCGTACAATTTTACAAACTTGTCCTTTTCTTAAATATTTAGTGGCAACAATTAGTTTAGTGCGGTGCTCATTTGCGTTGACTTTTTAAACAATTGAAATGAGGCAAGTCGTATGCAAGTGTCCACTTTGCCCCTTAACACATCTAATGATGGGACACTCTCTAGTGCACAATGTAGGACCTACGACGAACGTAATGATAGCATTACCTTTACTCGCTTCTTTTCCTAGGTATAGTATTATTGAAATAATTTGATTACTTACTTAGGCACGATACATGCAAATCTTGCTGCGCTGCACTGCGATTTGCTGCATTAGGAATAACTTTTAATAGGCAGGTACAAACAGAGACGGCGTCCTTACAAAAGTCGAAACGAGTAAAGAGAACTGAACTATGCTAGGTAAGAAGCGAAAGGTGAAGGGAATGTAGGATGAATGAAATGAAGGGACACATTTGCAAATTGCAGACATAGTTGTCTCACTCTGACGAAGAATGTGAATGGAATACTGATACAGGCATCTTTCGAAGTGGTTGGTGCATTGCTGGTGCAATAATTGCTCACTTCTCTCAGCTTATTTGATTTTGCATTTTGTTCGCCTGATTGGCTATTAAATGTATGAAAAAGAACGTCAAGAAAAGCAGAGTAATAAAAAAGATCGGCTATATCCACTACGGTCAATTATTTCACTAATTTGTGTATGTTTATGTAGATTATATAAGAAAACAAAACTCCAAGATAATCTGCATGGGAATGAGAGGCACTAGACAATTGTGGTTTCACTCTCGACAAAAGATTGACATTTGGAATGCCCTCAAAAAGTTTCTACATATGTATAATGTTTACCACGTCAGACTCGTCATGTCTTTCTTTGAAGGGGATATCCATCTGATATTAGATATTAATGAATGAAGTCGACAGACAATTAAAAGCAGTCTCAAATCTTGCCATATAATATCAAACCTGTCAATGCAAATTTCAACTCCAAATGTCACCAGGAAATTGTCTGGTTCAAATTATTACATGCAAATCGCCCCCTGCTCTTGGTTGAGCTTAACCTAGAATTTGTTTAAAACCTGTGATTATTCGCATTATGCAATGCAAAGTTTCACAGACTCAGACCTGAAGGTTTCAAACACAGCCCTGGCTCAGTTATTTTTATTGCCATTTCAAATTATTATAAGGTGTTATATTGTTTTCAAGGTTGCATACGTTACTCTCAAGTTGTAAAGTTAACATGTGTCCACAACCTCCAATTTTCGAATGCTGCATCCCAATCCCCAACACCATCCCAAATGCATTTTTTATGTCTTTTTGGCAGACCTAAAAGTAAAACCAGCCATCAAACGAAATGTGCACTTAAAAGGCATGATTTATTAACCCATAAACTCTTCTCCTGTCACTACCAAGTACAAAGCCAGAAACCATTCTATTCACGACCACTGTTATTATTACCTATCTATTTGCAATTTGCATACCTTTATTACATTGCTATTACGTAGCATTGCACCATTTTAAATGGATGCTTATAGATTTACAACTCTGCTCATTTATTATGACTATAACTATTTCCATTTCATATGCGCAACAGACGAGAAAATAAACCGTTTGACTTGCTTTGATTCACAAATTCGCAAACTGCAGTTGCAATTCATGCAAAAGTGACTTCGCTGTTCTTCTTTGTTCAAGTCATGTCTTTCATTTAAGACTGAAATTGAAAACTAATCTCCCATCGCGTACCCAATCACCCAAATCGTCAACCGAGACACTAAACATTTATTAAATAAATCAATTTTTGCTTAGACGTGTACTTTCTCTATCATTCACTGTGTTGGCTTCACGGAAAGAGAAATTTATCCCCAGAATTGACAGAAATTAGCGTCGCATCAATACTGTCAAAGTCAAAGTGTTTTTCATTTTCATGCGCCACGATTGCATTTTAGCTAACAGAGCAGTTGGCAGTGGTAATAAATGGTAATATGCATTGACACGGTCTTTATTTTAGTGTCCATCCACGATGATGCTGAACTGTTGAAGTGCTTCATGTAGAAACGCGTAATCATCATGATGATGATAAAATTCAATTTTTGATATTAATATTTAGTTTAATAAAATTCGGTCGACTCAGCGTTCTAATGAGAATCATTAACATTAACTGGCTGCATCAATGATAATCTTCATCCTTGCCTTGACCTTAACATTGAGTTTATCACATCGTAATCCATGTACAGTTTTCATGACAGTATTGACGGCATAAATGACGAATAAATGACGCGGAGCGCAAATTGAAGGACAGTTGCATATTAATAACAGAATAGATCTCAAACATGAAAAGGAGCAAGAACACGAATTATTGAACATAATAGCAGCACGAGATTATTTTGGATACATGTGCCTTTTTATTAAATTCTCACATAGGCAAGACAAATCTCATCTCCAAGTTTTGTCTTAGAGGCATAAAATAAGTAACCAACATCCAATATCCACTCCACTACAGCATTGAACCAAACCCACTTTATAACTGATAAAATTACGTGACTAATAAATTGCATCATTGCATGAAAGGTAAAGGTAAAAAGGGTTAGCAACAAAATTTGCACACTACGTCATGATCAGGGCTTTGATTTCATCCACCATCTTGTACAAATGTCGCATCTTTTCATCCTTGATATCTTTTCCTTTTACGACACCACTGAACAGCTCCGGCTGCATCTCCCACCTTCGCTCCAGCAGTTTTGCCACCACGTTCTTCCTCAAGCCCATTCGACAATGTCGGACCGCTTGAACCCAGTCTAAACTCACTGCATTCCAGATCATCTGCAAAACAAAAAGCATCCATTGAATGTTAATCATTGATTATTAAGAAGTAAGAAATCTACTCGGACAAAAATTATTGTTATCATTTTTGTAATTATGCACCTCGTCAAACGTTCGGTACCGATTAACGAAGTGAAAATCGTGAATAAAGTTAACACTTTTTAATGATGTTCGTATACGAGGTGCAATTTTTAGCACCCGTGGTTTATTGTCTTCATTAACATTTTCCGAGTTTCCTGGTTGCTTTTTTGACGCATGCTTTGACAATGGTTCGCTACCTTCAGCGTGACCAAAGTGTGAACCCGTGACATCATGATTGCTAGATGCTACAGGCCTTCCTTTATTCAGCGCGGCACCTGACCGTTGGGAGCCTCCAACTTCCCCAGCAATTGCATCTTCCACAACATCTCCGTGTGTAACAAGAAACCAGTAAACTACGCGAAGACTCAATTGACCTTCGACTTCCTCCAATAGGAAATCTGATTTCAGGTTGGAGTTCTCCCAGTCTAACATGAACTCGTAAGCTTTTTGCGTCTTGCTATTTTCAGGCTTGGTTTGCTTCATCCTGTCAAAAAAATGCGTCATACAACGATTCGCTATGTTTTGCCATGCTTGTTTACAAAATTATGCTCGGTCATCAAAATAATTATCTTTGATACGATCTGTGTGATGCAATAAAAATGACAACAAAACTTACATTGACTCGATCTGCGATATAAGTCTGTGAACCGCTTGATCAAATACCGGATCATCCAAATG
Source organism: Cyphoderus albinus (assembly GCA_021029165.1). Classification (NCBI taxonomy): domain Eukaryota; kingdom Metazoa; phylum Arthropoda; class Collembola; order Entomobryomorpha; family Paronellidae; genus Cyphoderus; species Cyphoderus albinus. The sequence continues at coordinate 12,985 of VYYJ01000394.1, read as the reverse complement.
ACAGAGCCTTTCGGCAAGAGAATAAAAATTAGGCTCAAATACAGAGGCACTGCGGGTATTTTTAGGCGGCAGAGTTTCTTTGCCAGATTTATCAGGATTCTTAGCAGATTTTGCAGCGTCTCCATTTCCTTCTTCGGAAAGAATTGAGTTTGGAATTCCGGAGCCCAGCTGAAGCAACATGTAAAGCCCAGTGAGCAGAAAATGAACTGGAACGTTATTTCTCACGGGCAAGTATTTCCGTGGGATTAAATCATCCATTTCTTCGCATACCATGAAAAATCCTCTAGGTATTACGGACAATGTCTCAGTGAGTGTATTGAGCAACTCTATTGCCCACTGGGTGGTTCTGTCATCGTCTTTAGTTATTGATGACTTCTTTGTCAATTCTGCCTTGGGTTTGTCCACTTTTTCCCCTTGTGTCGCAACATTTACTTTGTCATTCTCTGTCATTTGTTCTGACATACTAAGACATAATGATTGCACGCAAGTTTTCAGTATCGGTAAAATCAAGTCAACCAAGCATTGGAACCACACGGGACGACTGCTGCTGTTCCAGATTTGAGTCTTGTCCATTACACTCCAGTCCTTAATTTTAGGAAAGATGGATCGATAAACAGCAACCATATTGTTTTTGGATGTCGCATTCGCAATGATATATAGCGTGCAGGATGCGGCCAAGTGATTCGCAATGGTCTTCGGCAGACCATGACAATCTGCTTCCATACAGGAGGCGTGCTTGCAACGCTGAAATGCTTTACCTTCCAACAGGAAGTCATTAACTGGAGCGACCACAGTGGGAAACAGAGCCAGAATGAATTTTGCAATTTTACAGTTGTTCATTGTGACAACCTGAAATGACAACACGCAAATAGAGCAAATGTAGCATATCAGATCAGCATCATATTACACAGTCAGTGCCATTCATTACTTACTAATGATATGTTAATCAAACACGAAGCGATTAATGTGCCTCTATTCTTCTACTCTTAATTAAAATTACATACCCTGTAAACCAAAGCCCAATTTGGGGCCGGCTGCGCACGCAATAGCTTCAGATAAAAAAGCAGCTCCCAGTCACCATACTCAAGATTTGTGGGATAAAAGTTGGGACAGAGGAAGGATAATACTGACATCCATGAAATATCCGTTAGACGGGTTGTGTCTTTCTTCCTGGCATCAAATAGACAACAGGCGGACAAACCACGTCGAAACGACTATGAACACAGTCCAAAATAAAATGATTACTGATCTTTATTTAAATGCTATTGTAAAATTAAGGTTGACAGTTGTTTACCTTGTACAATACTTCCAAAGGACAGCCTACAATGAGGAGTGATGAAGCGAGGCAGTGACATTTTAAATGAATGGAAAATAATACTTTTGAAGTTGACGGGTCAGCCTGGCCACAAACAGAAGCCATATCTGTGCAAACATAGAATAATAGTTCTTCCACTGTTGCCAGAATGTTGAGGATGTCACACACAAATTGCTGGGTTGAACCTTCGGTTGGTTTAATCTACATCGGTAGAAAGTTGCATATTATCATGTTATAATTTCGTGAAATTATTCTATATGAAAACTTGGCGCCCTACCTTGGAGTATCTGTTAGCTAAAATAGCTAATGAGTCATTAATAATGATTGCAAAAATTCTTTGAGATAGCTGAGGCGGCATCTTATTCCACATGTCCCTTTGGAATGCTGCATTCAATCAATAATAATAATGAATAATCAATTAAATGAAAAACAGTGAGAATCAACATTTTCATTTCTACACATTAATTGTATTTAGTTTGAAAACAAATAAGAATTTACATTTCAGAAAATAAGCCCACATTTGAATAGTCGGAGAGCCTCGTTCACCTTCATAGTAAGGTTGGTGTGAAGACCAGTTTTGAGACTGCTCATCATGGAGAATATACGTTGTGAGAAGATTTGCTTGGAATTGGAGTAACTGCTCAGAAATCACTTCGACCAGCTCACAAAAATTCTTATACTCTTCCTTCACCTTTGCCCTGAAAAATATTAATGAAAATAATAATTTTAGTCAATTATTAATAAGCGTTATTAAACTGAATCTTACTTCGATTGAACTTACTTGTTTTCATACTCAAAGATTTCCAGAAACACCCAAATGTAGTTTCTAATAATGACGATGTTGCTGATAATCACGTAGATGTTTTCCAGTCTTCCTGAAGCCATGCATTCTTCGGTGCATTCCACAATATGACTTCGTAGTTTGGGACAGCATAAAATAATTGCATTCATAAACTGCTTAATGGTTAATTCGTCACCCCTAAACGGCATTTTGCCTAATCTCGCATTCTTTTCGGCTGGTTTCGGGTATAACCCAAACCCATAGCGTTTTGGAAGTTTTGCCGCTGTGGCTTTGGTGAATGCCTCCAAGTAAACATCCCACGCTGTGGTGATGTCACAAAAGTCATGCGAAATCATTACAGGGTAATCCAAACTCCCTCCAACAAGATGCTGACACACAAATTCAGTTTCTAGTTCATCCGACTTTAATCTGTCTCTCTCTTGAATTAGATTCTTATCCACGAAATCCACCACATTCTTCTCCGCTAGCATTAAATCACTTATCTTTGAACCTAACATGATGACTGACTGGTTACTAAATTAACTATCACGAATTCCTCAAAAATAAATAATTGGCTGAATAGATTTGAATGGCAATAAATGCAAAACTTTTCTGGCCGGTACAATATATATCTCGGTTTAAAAACTATGAACTTTGGAAGTAACTACATATAGCAAAATATAATTATTTGACTGAATATACTAATTATTTCAGAGTATTGACTGTAAACATTCCTCGTTAACTCTCTCCTGGTGCCCTATTTTATTTTGTCTGGCTGGGCCTTTCCGTATGAACAGTGCTTTTCGAAATCGACACCCCCCAGCTTTAAAATTTTTGGAATTTCTGAATTAAGAAGTTGGTATAATGAGACTCCATCGTGTTTGTAAATCCATGTATGATTGATGAAGTCGTAACGCTTGGGTCCACTGCTTGGGCTTGATAACCAGATTTGTTTATTGGGCGTCTGCTTGTTAATGACATAGGTTCCCACTGATCCTAATTTAATCGTTAGAACTCCACTCTGAAAAATACAAGTATCCTAATCATCCTTAATCGATTGTCCAGAATATTTTTTTCTTTCTGGCTTAATAGTACACAACACGTTACGTGTTTAAACGCTATTATTTTTAATTAATGTGACTTACCCCGTATGAAACATCTGCGTCCTTCAATGCTGTCTTCTCCAAAATTTCATCAAAATATCCAGTTAACGACTCCAACGTGTCTTCTGCAATCTCCTCATACGCGTTCTTACTGTCAAATAAAATAAAAATGAATGAATTTTAAAAAAACACTGCAATGCAGATTTTTGACCTGGGAACCATCGGTCACTCATTTAATTAAGCTTATCTTACCTGAGGTCCACTGGCACTAATTGCTCCTTTCCCTGAGCTTCTACTGACGTCGTGAGAGAAAATCCTTTTGTTTGGTCAATATGAAAATATCGATTTCCAATAAGACTCGGAGAATCCAATAAGCAGCACCGGAAATTGTGGAGCCGATGTCTCACTGAGGGAGGGGAATTTTCTCTATTACTTTTAAATACCGTCACTGATGATGAGTCAGCCCTTGATGAACTAAAGAAGTATTTCGCTGTCAGACTCATATGGCCATTGTTGTTTGTACCAATTAAATCTGATGATAACCTCAGCTGATAAGGCAATATTGTTTTTGTTACTCTACTAATGTTTCCAACCTTATTCAGCATTTTAAAGAGTGATTAGTTACAAATCTAACTAAATAACTTTTAAAAGGAAAACTTAATAGTGCACAAAAATAACTAAGCTTCGACTAAATGTTAGCAGTAGCACTCTATTCCATTGTGACATTGTGATTGTGAAGTGTGAAGATGTGATGAAAATAAAATGAAATCAAGTGGTGCACTGCACACATGATCATGAATAATACCGAGTTGCATTCCCGCAGTTTTCTTAATGCACTCGATGTGCTTGGGACTTGGGAGTTGATGGACACATGAAAATATGAAATGAAGTTCATTTAATGAACAAAGGTGCAGGTGGTGGAAAGTCAATGGATGACTAAATTGCATGAACATTTCCGTTGTTTTATGAATAAAGTTAAATTTAATCCACATTAAATTTAGAAGCCACGAGTCATTTTTACAACAAAGCTGAAAGTCAAATTATATGAATGAACAATGTCTAAAAAAACGATTTGGCGACCTTGGCCTGAAGAAAATTATATATAGAAGAATTTTATTACTTTCACGATTCCAGGTACACTCGGTTCATTAACATTAATTTTTAATTGGAAATATTTACCACAACCCGACAAAAACAACTTTTATATTGGGATTCAAGCAGTCTAGAAATGAATAACATTTAGCCATCCTAATCATATTAGAGGTAGTTTTTTGTAACAAGAAGTAACTTGAATTGCTTGATTTCTTCTTCTCTTTGGGTCAAAGTTCACAATCACATCACCAGTTCATGTAGTGCAGTGAGGCTTAACTTGTACATTTTGGTCTACGTGATGCTACTTAAAACTAAAGAAAAGTCTTGAAGCTTTGAAATGCAATTACTGAATTTTTTGGAGCTCTTCCAGCTCAAGGACTTAATTATCCATTATTTGGGTAACCACCTCTTGCCTGAGGTGGCAAATAAGGCGCAGGTGGTTGTTCGCCTTCGATGTCGAAGGACGCTATTCTCTGTGCAGATTCCGCTGGACCTAACTGCAGTCGGCCGTTATTCTGCTGATAGAAGTTTCTATTATCGGCATAAGAATCTTGGAAAATCTGTGGCGACACGGGGTATCCGCCATCATCTTCCCCGGTGAGATCGAATGCCGCTATTCTTGGAACTGGCTCAGGCGGTGAAAGTTGAAACTGTTCTCCGACAAGCTCCCTCGCATTTTCTGGAACCTCCTTCGGGGGAAGTCCATACTGTTGGGAAATTTCATTGCCAGCCTGTGACAACGGCTCTGATTTCCCATGAGCTTTGTTTTGAGACCAGGAAAGCTGCCCGTCATTTTGACTGATGATCCTTGCGATCCGCTCCAAAAGCTCTTGGTTCACAATTAATGGTCCCTCGTTATTCTGCGTTCCATCATCCCCCGCACGAACTGAGCCATCCCCTCCATCTGCAATGATATCCGCCACTCTGTTTAAAAGACGCTGGCTCACAATGGAACTGCCCCCTCCAGAGTTGACTGGAGGCTCCGCTGCTACTATCGCTGATAAGCACGCGAAAACAACGAAATGTGACTGGAAAATATAAAGAAAATAAAATGAGCACATTTAAGAGTTGAGGATAACCCATGTTCCAAGATTTAGAAAAATGATTCAAAGATTTTGGAAATGGTAAGGTCAGTCGCAGCTTACCCTATACATCGTGACAGCCTAGCGTTCGCTCACTCCTAATTTAGTAATTAAAAACTGTTTACGATAATTTAATATGCACGATTTTTGGGTGCAGTGGAGTACAAATGAAGAAGTGTGTAGAACAGGAGGAGCAGAGTACTGCTCACTTTCGTAACTGCTTGCACAATGACATGGACTGACCAGAGCTGAGCGCACTGCGAATTCAATTCCAAATTGAAAAGATGACGCAGCTACTGACTACTGATCCATGAGCAAATCATGCAAGGTTCTTAAATCTTTAATATTCTTATCCAACTCCAAATTGCCTTTTCTATTGCTCACTCATCTTGGTCCATTCCATGCAAATATCTGTTGTTCCTGGTGAACAAAAAAGTGGCTCATCATTATTTGTTTTATTATTGTTATTATTTATGAATAGATTGTGATAGCCCTCTAAAATAAATAGCTTCAGAGCCATAAGCCACCACGAAGACGATATTTTTTCTTCTTCTTCAAAGAAAGAGGCACGATAGGTGGACACATGTCAGCATCACTTTTTAGTCCTACTTTTCATCACGCAGAAAAAAATGCAACATAATGGGTTTGGTTTCACTCAGGCGTTCACTCTGTATTAATCGCAAAGTAAAAAAGAATGTTCGCGTCAGTTAACTGTAATAATAACTAGGTAAGGCGCTCGTTATAATCACTTTTAACTGTGTGTCTGTATTTATGCTGAAATCATCTAAAGTTGAGTCTGCTCATCTCTTTCTCGCGGTGAACTTGGCCGAATCAAGAGTTGATTTTTACCAAGTAAGTGGCCTTTGTGCCTTGTTCACATGATAAGTACCACTTGAAGCCAGAACGTTTCTGTCGTCTGAAGACGCAGACGCTAAACGACATCGCGCAACTTATCTTGATTTGTTTACGTCATTCTCACGTCAGACACAGAATGAAAGAAAAGGCAAAGTGACAAAGAAAAGTTTTCAGCTTTTGTTCACTGTTCAGAAAAAAATCAACAAACTTCGGTTATCTAACCAACACGCGAATTTTGTGCCCACACAATAACATCTTAAATGTTCTTTTTTGTATACAGAGGGTGTCAATGAAATTAAACGATTCGCAGTTATCATTACCATGAATCATACATTTATTTCGTAGTTTTGGCAAATACAAATGAGCAACATAATTTTTTTGGGCAAATCATCGGTGTCGGCAACGTCCCTTAAAACTAATGAGGTGTAGAAGAAATGCGCTGGCGCGATAAGAGAGAGATGACAAAAAAGGTTCGCGTTTACTTAGGAAGTATTTTTTGGAGGTAAACTTCCCTTCATCTTAATCATAATCATCATTGAGCAGCGTTATTATTTTATTTATTCTTCCACTCCGTCATCTTAAATATTTTATACACGAAATAAAAAAAATGAATATGCAAAAAGACGAAAAAACCAAAGAGCTTTTTTGCGTCGTTTGCATTGTTCTTTCCTTTGTGTTTTTTTTTTGCAAATGGAAGCGTCTTGATTTTTATGCTCGCGAATTATTGTGCATATTCTGTTATTATAGCGAGCACATTGTTAATTTGTTATGCTTGCTTTAGGTTTGGTTTGGCACAAGCGCCAGCTTGGCTTGGTTAAAGCGAGGGACCCTCAACAATTAAACTACTTTTTTTTTGTTCTCTAAAGAAAATTGTAAATTGACCACTTGTGCGGCAACTCTTTGTTCTTTACCTACTGAGTTTTGGTCACAGTTATCATATCACCTCTGTTCTAACTAAGAGAAAAAAATATGTTGCCAAATTGCCATGTGCTTTTCGTTTTGTTTTTCCTTTATTGCTAATTGAAATGCAGGCAGAATTAATGATAATATTTTTATAGCAGGTATTTTGTCCTCTACAGGAGAGTTAATTAACTTGATATGTGTTTGGATTACGTTTGGTAACGTAACATTGTCTTATGAACACTGCCCAAGATAACTTTCAAGAAATTAATTTTGCATAAAGTAAACATTTTGGGTTGTACGAATGAAATGAAACGAACGAAGACGTTTTTAACAATTGCTGTTGTCATTTATTTATGATGTTCTTGCCGTTTGATGGATTACCCATTAAATTGGCTGGCATTTTCATTTTATGACACTCACTACTCGAGAAAAGCATCCACTCGATATGGATCTGATTGAATTGAAGTTGAAGACAAGAATGTTTTGTACTTTAATGTGATGTTTGTTTTCTTCTTAATGTAAGTAGTCTCATCTCATCGCCAAAAAACTCCATAGACTAAATAGAAGGACTCTAGAATTAAAAAGTGTTCACTTCAATTTGATTCGCACCATTTCGCCAAGCCTGAATGAAAACGTCCTAGACCTAAATCATGCAATTCGCAGTTATTATTATTATTACCAGTCTAAATATGACGATTATTATTTTATTGCAACTAAGTATTTTGAAGACTGGCAATATCAGAAGAGTTGTAAAAAATGTGGTTAATTAGCTCGAATGTAAGGGGGATTCGTTCAGAGTGGTGCAATAACTGACATCTACGAAACTGCTTGAAAAAGTCAAGGTATCTCGAGGCCAAGTTAAAATTCTACTTTGCCGTCAATTAAAATGCATAAACACGTGCTCTTTCTCATTTTTCATTCTGCGAGTCAAGTTGAGTCGACTGGTGACGGTGAGGCGAGAGCAAAGGCAACAGCTTCTTAAATAACAAACATATTTCTGCCATTAGGTCACTCTTATCTGATCAAGATTCCTTATCAGTGACAACTTCATTCCAGGTGAAAAACCAATAATGTCACGCAGACCTAGACATCAGCAATTTCAATTGTTTCCTATCGTCACCACCAAAAATTAGAATCGTTTGAAGGTGTGTTGCACTCGTTTGAATTGGTTCTTTGAATTTGCATACAAAACAATTAACACCAACAAACGTAGTTATCATTGAAAAATGTCCCTTTTAATTATAGGTAAATAATTTTTCTCTCACTCAACGATTTTTGACCCAAAACTTGAATAATTTATTCCCATGATCAAAAGGTATTTAAAAGTTATGTTTTACTTTGCGCATGTCCCTTAAACATGCAATTTGCAGCCATGAACATGAAAAGCAAAATCCTCACCGTGTGATTTTATTAAACTTAAATAAATAATTGCAGTGAGTTATCATCATCATCACGCACGCCAATCATCTTAAGCTTTCAACTTTTTATGCACTTTTGTGTTCTGTGCTTCGTTTCTATTTCACCAATCAATCATTTTCCTTATGTAGGTAAGCAAAGCAAGGGTAATTGGCTCACGCACTGATAACAATAATAACGCATAGCACGGTGATTACAGGCTTTGTTGATTATAGACGAGTCATCGTCACCATCAACGTTTTCACATTTAATGGATTTATTGACATAATTCCAATCACGAACTCTTTGCATTTATTTAGGCATGATCACATTTAGTTTAGTTACATTTACATTATACTCATCCACCAACACGAGAGCGAGCGATTTATGAGCTCCCGTCTTCAAAATTCCCCCAGACAATGTGCTTTATTTCCCTGACAAAGGACTTCAGCTTCATTTAGTCCACATGAGTGCTTACCACCCGTAAATTTGAATAATACAATTTTTTGCAATACAATGGAACAGAATACCAGAGGGCCATGGCCACACACTGCGTTTGCTATAACTATAATAGCCGTATAAAATTTTCAATGAGGAAATGTTTTTAGGAATCTATGTATTATCATTATGTCATCGTCATCCATCCATTATCAATAACAATGGCTTCTTCTCTCACTAGTCAAGTTCTTTGTCGTATTTTCTTAATAAGAAGTTCATAAAAAGCATTATCATTTACCTATTACTACGAACATTAATAATGAAAATCTACTTTGCAGAAGCAAAAATAAACTGAGTCAACAATGTTCGGAATAATAAGTTACCTACTACAGTGTAATAATGAGAAATTCTGTCAAACAAAAACGGTACACTTATTTAGAAGCAGAGAAAATGTAATTGATTTTTGCGAAAAGTGGGGTGGAATTTGTGGAAATGCTTGGTTCGCTTTTGGTTCACTCCAGGGTGGAGAGCTTGTATGTATGTACATTTGTTGGAACTGGAAGTGAAAGTTATTCAGCTGCAAGTAGGACATAGAGCAATAATGTCGTACACAGTTAAGTAACGTTTTGAAACGTAAACATCCTGCCATAATTCTGTTATCTTTTCCATATTTTTATTGTTATCCATGCCCTACAATTTATAGTGTTCCTGTGTTATGTCCATTCATTACTTATTAATTCTTTTGTACTTTCGTTTATAGTGATATAGTATATAACAACTAACAAGCATCATGTAATATTGCACAATGTAATGTATTCACGCGTTTTATGAAAAGCATGGATCCAATGAAATAAAAATGACAGAGGAGGACAGGGAGTAGTGCTACACTACAATCTTATTGCCTCTGCAACAACATTTCTCCTTTGTATTAAAATCAAGCTTTTTGCCTGCGCTATTTTGCTGCACCAAACCACGCCAGGTAACAAATGGCAAGGAAAAATGACACCACAAAATTGGTGGTTCACTCCCTCCGCTGCTGTTATGTTGATTCATTGGCATTTTCAAGCGAACGCAGAAATTTTCTTTGTTCATATTTGGGACACCTTCGTTTCGTCGGTCGGATGCCTGGATCAATTTTTTTCGCTTTTTATTCTATTGCTGGGCTAGGATCGTATAATGTGTGTCAAAATGGATGAATTTAGAAGCATGCAGCAAAGTGCGTAGTTTCCGACGGTTTCTTCTAGACGCATCCATTTTTCATCAAAACACCTTATCCACTTTTCCATTACAGTTTGACGATCAAACTAGCCCATAAGTTGTAAGTAAGTAATGTGATTGAATTTCTCCTTGCAGGCCATCTCATTAACAAGTTTGTCAGACAGAAACTATAGCCAGCGGTTTTTAAAACTTGGAAAGTTCAGCTACACAGGTAGCCTGTAATAATGGTCACGTCATGAATGGCTAAAGTTGCATGAATGAAAGAGTTTATGGCTTAACATGACTTTTGAGTACAAGACTACACAACTTCCACCGCCACTTCCCCTCCTCTATATTTGTATGCATGGTAGGAGATAGAAAGCTCATCTCCCAGAGAATTACCGCAGTGTTACAGTCCCACAGCGACAAGACCAAGTTAAAAATGTCATAGTCGTGTAAGTGTACGTACTACTTTCCACTTACCACTTATGTCAAGTTGTAAAAAGTTGCAGGCCAAAATATGGAAGTCAAACAAAAATCATTGGTCCGGCGGTGGTCGGTTGGTTTGGTGGGTCGTCGAGTCGCTGTAAAATACTTTTTATTACCTTATCCTTCCTCGAAAAAACCAAGTTAACTTCTTTCACCAAACAAACTACCTGACTAAGACTTATTTTATTGATGATAAAACTCTGGCAAGTCTATCAAGAATGTATCAAGTTGCAGCTAGCAATTTGCATTCTTGTAGCATTGTAACTTGAGGTGTTTGTCGCTAGTTGGATGAAAGGATAACATTTTTTAGACAAGCTTGTCGAAGAAATATTAGCAATTCCACACAAGAAAAATTTTCTTCTCGTTAACGGCTTGCCAAGAGGGGGTCATATATTTTCTCATTTTCCTGTGCACATATTTCTACTGTGGTCATTATTCACTAGCGTAGGGAATTAGTGGGGCGGAGCGGAAGCGGAATAATATTTTGCATACTTATCGACATTGTTAACATTTTCTAACGTCGATGTCGAATTTTTTAAGTTGTGCCAGAATATCCAGACTTGTCCAGTCCAGACTCTTCGTAAGATATACAACAAAAGCTTGCAAAGCGATTACTGCTCAGTGGTGCAATTTTTTGGTCCAACTCACAGAGTAACTTTTTGTGGCTCAAAGCTTTCAATCATTGCAATATTGCATGCACTAATGCTTATATACACTTTACTACTTCCCCGAACGAAGCAAGCCGACGAAATGAATAAAACAAAGGAAAAAGTGAAATTAAACAACTCATGTCCAAGTTGCATAAAAATCTCAGAACGAATGAATATTGTATTCTGAGTTTACTTATTTTTTCTCGATCCTACAAAAAGGAAGAACAAAATAGCTTTAAATGAAACTAAACTACAAAAGCTGCATAGTCCGTTTTTTTTTGTGCTACTTACTGGTTCATACTAATTCACAGAAACGAACAACCGACTTTTGTCATTTTTCTATACAACATGCAAATTTTCCGTTTTGAGTCATTTTCCCTCTAACAAATGGCTCCTATAAAATGTATTATACATATGTACGTGCCGTTTTCGTTCCTTCACGCTTTTCCACCTCCCACTATCGAACTAAAATAAACGCCACTTTGAAAATGAAAGCTGGCTTTATTTTCCCTTTCATTTGCAATTTGCATGGGTGCTACTGCTGCAGCGCCGCGGCTTTACCAGCTCCGGTCTTTGCTCTGGTCTTTGTCCCTTGGTGCAAAGGATGAAATAAATACAAGTACATGAACACATACATACAGAAAAACAAAGCAAAGTTGCAGTAAGAGCATCACGTATCGAAAAATATTAGACTAGAATTATTGCCCTTATTATTGGTGTATTAAGTTTTAAGCCCAATGAAATAAAACTAAAAAACTAATGCTTGCAAAAAACAACAAACAATGCTAATGTAAACTAAATACCATGAGCAAGAAGAGTTGAAGTGACATAAAAAGCTAGGAATTTTTGTTGCTCCCTTCATTATTAAGACGAGTCCTTTCCTATTAGTTCATAGTCCCATAGTCAGTGTAAAATGGAAAAAAGACAAGTCGTTTTATTTTATTGTAAGTTCAGTTCATGTTCAGTGGGTTGCTATTTATGGAACCACTTGACTTGAGAAACGTTTTTTGCACTTGTCAACTGCTGCAGCAGAAATTGAAGAGAGACAAGGAGAAATAATAAAGAAAAGCACGTCAGACGAATAAAATGTTTTTCTCTCCTCCTCTCTTTTCCAACCGTGGCAGCATAACATTAGCGTAACATAACATAACATCGAGGACCTGTGTGTGTGTAAAAGAGAGATAAAAGAAAGAAAATGATTAGCGAAGGCAAGCAAACCATAATAATCAACTGAATAATTGGCATTCCTAAGAAGAAAAGAAGCAAAATGAAAAAATGGTTTCACTCAAGCACATTACATTAATACAACACACAATTTTCTAGTAGTAGTGAATTGTATGTGGAGTAGTACCACGTCTCATTTAATGGAATAAAAGCAAAATATGCACTGTGAGTGTGGAGTATGGAAATCGTTCCAAAAAATTTGCTCTGTGAGTCTCTGACTGTCTACGAACTTTATTTATGTAGGTACATATTTTCAGCGTGATAAGTTATGATGATGATGATGATTATCATGAAGGAGAAAAAAATGTGTGTTTAACCCGTTATTTACTGGACTACATTGGTGGGTTCAAAAAAAGAGTGTTTGTTAGTTTATGTTTTGTGTAGCGCTCTCTTCTCTTCTGCTCCATTCACAAACACAGACTCGAGAATACAAAGACCCCCGTAATTGAATTCTTTCTCAC